>JAWZYV010014127.1:0-126084 GCA_038373885.1 Cheiracanthium punctorium
ATTTCGATTAGATAAATAGCTTAATAATTTTGTCCGTGGGTCATAGATTGATCACACTGGAGTTTTGATTTTAAGCGGTTGTAATAATGCAAATTCTAAAAATAGAGCTTAATTTTCCCAGGGTCAAGTTGCTAGGATACCATCAGAGTGAATCTTCCAAGATCAAACTTTCTTTAAGTAACGTACTCAAAGTAATTCCCTACATTTTTAAATTGTGGTTAAGAGCTCGTATATTTCAGCATTTATGAATAAAAATAAACTGCAATGGTTTGAAACTTAAAACCATGTCGTTTCAGATTATCAGTTATTGTTAAAGTAATTAAAAAACTTTGTAAAAAACACACATAAGAAGTAATAGGTAAGAGGATACGCACGTTTCGTTCAAAAATTGTTTTGACCTTCATCAGTCCAAGCCCTTCGTCGTAAAGAACACAGGGAACTGAAAAGAGATAAACAAGCAAGATGTTGCCACAAGGGGCAAAGAAAAGTCGAACAAAGCCACGGAGAGGGGAGGAAAAAAAAATTAAAATGGGATAAAAGGGAAAGGAAAGAAGCACAAAATATACAGAAATAAAAAAGGAATAAATAAAATAAAAAATAAAAAATAAAATAAAATAAAATAAAAATAATAAAAAAGGGAACACACGAGTACAAACACACACACAAAAAAAGAGAAAACAGAACAAACAAACAAAAAAAAGAACACTTTTATTATATTTTTTTCCTCTTTTTTTATATAAATTAAAAACCACGAACAGGACAGCACAATATATATATATATATATATATATATAATATTTATTTTTTTTAAATAAAAACGAAAGACAGTAACACACGTACATACACATTAAAGAAAAAGAAGGGGGGGGGGAGTACACGAAGAAAGAGAAAAGAACCTTACAACAGCAACTTAGGTTTTTTTTTTAATTAAAAATAAATAAATATTATATATATATATATATATATATATATATAAAATATTTATTATTTATATATAATATATATATATATATATAAAAAACATAAAATAAGTGTTCTATTTGTTTTTTTGTTTTTTTTTGTTCTGTTTTCTCTTTTTTTTGTGTATGTTTGTACTCGTGTGTTCCCTTTTTTATTATTTTTATTTATTTTTTTTTATTCCTTTTCTATTTCTGAATTTTTTGTGCTTCTTTCCTTTCCTTTTTATCCCATTTTAATTTTTTTTCACCCCTCTCCGTGGTTTTGTTCGACTTTTCTTTGCCCCTTGTGGCAGCACCTTACTTGTTTATCTCTTTTCAGTTCCCTGTGTTCTTTACGATGAAGGGCTTGGACTGATGAAGTTCAAAACAATTTTTGAACGAAACGTGCATATCCTCTTACCTATTACTTCTTATGTGTGTTTTTTCGAAAGTTTTTTTAATTACTTTATCGTTTAACACCAATATTTTGAGTGATTTTTCAGTCATCAGTTATATTTGTTGAACCATTTTATAAATCTATGAGTTTACAAATACAGAGTGTCCCCAAAAGATGGTAACACGCTTCGCTTCGTTTTCCATTAGAGATAATTGGACAAGTGTAAACTGGAAAAATCTGGAATGACCCCACTCGACATTCGGAACACTTGATATTTACCAAGCGTTTAAAGGAATTTCATTCATTTCAATCGGATCTAGTGTTCAGGCACTAGTGCACTTAAAATGATTGGAGTGTATAGGCAGCAATGAATAAGAATACTTTTTGTAGCCCTGTAAAAAAATTGTTGGGCGTCCACTCGCTAACTTTTTATGCAGTACTAGCTTCCTGGCTGGCGCTGCCCGTGTAATTTAAAAGAAATGCCCATTGACCTTAAATATAGACACCGCACCTGATAGCGTACAGAGGTTACCGGGAATGGGACGTGGCTGGGCTGGAATATGAATCCTCCAGCTGCAATTATAAAAAAAAGAACACAGGACTTCCCGCTGCAAAAACGAAAGAAAAAATGAACACGGCACCTGATACCGTACAGAGTTTACCGGAAATTCGTGGCTAGGCTGGAATGTGAATCCTCCCGCTGCAATGATAAAAACGGAGATGGGACTTCCAGCAGCAGCGGACAATTGACCTACACTATACATACTTAACTGGGTGTCCTTAGGTTGTAAGAATTATTTTTTGCAACCTTGTGAACAAACTGTCAACTCACCACACACATCAAAATCTATGCAGATCACGTGAACGTATCATAAAACGTGACCATTACACCATAAAAGCCCTCTTCCTCCGCCGAGAATCGAACCTCCTTGGGGAGGGCCAGGTATGCTAACCACTATACCAAATGGGATTCAGCGCAGCAACTTCTATAAAGTGGAGGGGCCTCCTTTTTTAAGCGTGACACGATGACGGAAAGAATAAATGCAATTTCATTAGAGCTTTTAATAAAAAGCGTCATATTATTATAAACTACAAGGGGTGATCAAATGAAAATTTACGAAACGTCGTAAAAACCTAACCGTTAACATATTTGCCCATGCAGCAATGAGCACGTAGTGAGACATCTAGGAATGCGATTGGAACCTTTTGTGTGGATAGGAACATGCGGGGGCCCGCAGGAGCTCTTGTAAAAAGCACCCTCCTACGTCCAATGGACGGGGCAGTGCGTGCGAGGACAGGATGGCGTTCACATTGCAAAATTGGACGACTGAGGAACATCGAAGCGTTATCCGATTTCTGACACTGGAAGGTGTTAAACCGGCCACTATGCATCGCCGGATGAGGACCGTATACAGGGAAGGCTGTGTGTCCACCACAAGTCAATGAGAAAATGGAGTGTCCATTTTTGCAAAGGAACTGGACCAAGTTCAAGTGGGGAATAGATTTATCATCCACCCTACAGTCCGGACAGGTCGCCCTGCGATTTCCATGTGTTGGGTCCACTGAAGAAACACCTGAAAGGGAAGCGCTTCCACTCGGACGACGTACTCGAGTACGCCGTGACGGACTGCGTCTCGTCACGGCCACAGGAATTGTGGGAACAAGGAATCCTGAGGGTTGTTCATCAGTGGGATCGTTGTGCTCAGGCCTATGATGTATATCTTGAACAAAGTCTACATTTGTACCCACCGTGTGCCTTTTCATTTGATCACCCCTTGTACAACAACAAAACAAAGAAAAAAAACTGACGTCACTGAAACGTCACTTCGAAATGCTCTGTAGGAATAGAATCACCTTACTATAAATCGAGCTGGCTCACTGCCGCTTTGCTTCGTTCTCAACCACGTGGTTTCAGCAAAACGAAACCATGAGACCTTTCAGACGATAACCACGTCAAGTAGTATTCCCCGCCTTACGATTTCGTTTCCCTGGAACCATTTAGTTATAATAAAATCAAAGCGGGAATGTTTCCGCCTCTATTAAAGAAGCTCTAGAATCAGCGCTGAAAGCACTCGATGTCGGGTGTCACTCCTATGACGTAAGTGACACGTAAATATTCTACACATGACCACATGCGTTTACTGACATCTTTTTTCCCCCCTCAGCTTACATGGCTTCCACGTACATGGACGACTGGCAAGTTCCCTTCACCACCTACCACATGCTGCAGTGCCTGGGGATGGCCCTATCCTTTTCGGTCAGCAACTACCTGGACTCGCAGGTCAAGGTGTGCATCCTGGCAGCTTCCCTCATGCTGTCCATCGTGCCCTACACCATTTTGGAATTCCGAATTCACCACAGGAACATCGTGCATAATCGGACTGCCATACTGTAAAATAATCATATCCCTGCTGTTGTTCCAGTAGCCAAATTTGTGTATAATGTGTACATATAAATACATATTCATCCGTATTATGTGGAAGAATTGAATAAATTATGTATATTATACATTCTTGAGTTAGTTTTCTTTTCTCTTTCCCGCCAGCATTCAAGACCATCAGGATAACATCAGGGCCACGGATCCATACTTAACCATTTGAGGCGCAACCCTTTCCCAATGCTGAAAAAAGGGCAGCCGTTGCCATCGCTCGACTGAACGACCAGCAAGAGGGCGGACGATCGAAACGTTCATTGCGTGAAACAGATCGAGAGACCCCTCTTTGACGCAGCTGGCTGTGCGACACAAGCACGACATGTGGGTTCCTCATTTTCTTAAAAAACGAGCTGATATTTTCGAGTGTGTGGGTGATCAGACAAGGTTTTGTAAATTAAAATTTCAAATTAATTTTCAGAGCCCTTAATCTTTTTCTTGCGTTACGATACACTTGACTTTAATATAAGCAATAACTTATTGGATTGAGTCTTGTAATGCTGAATCAAACAATTCCAGCATTCACTTCTTAATGATCTCGAAAAATAATTCCAGCGCAATTTATTTTGATTGTACAGTCATAATCTTCTGGATAATTGCACGTGTCAACAGCACAACAGCCGGCTGCGCCGCACAGCCAGCTGCGTCAAAAAAGGGTCTCTCGATCTGTGGCACGCGATGAACGTTTTTGATCGTCCGCCCTCTTGCGGGTCGTTCAGTCGAGCGATGGCAACGGCTGCCCTTTTTTCATTATTGGGAAAGGGTTGCGCCTCAAAGGGTTCAAGAACGTTTTCTGAAGGTTCGTTACTGGTCTATCATTTATTACAGTGTATAGTACAGATCGTAAAGAGAAATTCTAAAAAATTTGAAGTGCTTGACATAGTTAGTATTTTTGTAGTTATTTTTCCCAAATCAGACGATTCTTTTTCGAAATACACTGTTAATCCATCCATTCACGAACTACCACCTGCTGCAGTGTACGGGAAATGGTTCTGTCCTTTTTGGCCAGTCACTACATCTGCTCGCAGGGGCAGACTCTGCATCCTATCCCCTGGTATTTTAGTGACCACATTTATACATATATGAACATCAGTATTACGAGAAAAGGATGTATATCATACGTTCTTGAGTCATTTCAATGCTTTCTGACATGGTTGGACATTGTTTATTATATCGGTTTGTCTCTCTGTCCGTCCCTGCTCTAACTGTGCCGTCAATATGCATCGATTTGTACGAAATTTATTGGGTTGGCAACAAAGTAATTGCGTTTTCTTGTATAAAATTCAAGCAAATAAGTTTTCAATAGGTTTTTAATTACAAGTAAGCTGTGCCTGAACATACGATTCATATTTGTTACATTTTAAAGTAAGAATTTCACTGGCAGTATTTTTTTTTTCGTCCATAAAAGACGGCCACCCTCCCCCTTTTTTCGCTTCTATCCTCCTTAGAGGACAATATTAAAAATGTCCTGAAATTAATTTTTAGGTATTCGAGACTGCTGTATTTTACAGAAAGAATTTCACGGATATCTCTATTTTTATTTGAGATCACGCGGGATATGTGAAAAGAACTTTTTGGCCCTTACCCCCCCTAAGATTACGAATTTTGCAAAACGCTCTCTGATCTAGCACCTATGTTGAAGAACTCACCACATACGTGCCGAATTTCGCATAATTAACTTCAGTAGTTTTGGCCAGGCGAAATATTGACATACGGAAAAACGCAATTACTTTGTTGCCAACCCAATATATATGCTATTCATATCTAAGCTGCTTTGTACCTTGTTAATTTATAATTAAAATATTTCTTAAAAAGAAACGTATATTCCTTGTGATAGCATATACGAGGGGTGGGTGGATGCCTGTATCTATCCCCCCCCCCCTCCATATATTTTAGGTTTACTTAGCATAAGCTTTATGCAGGGGCACAGCCAGAATTTTTTCATGGGGGGGGGGGAATACGACTACTACAACTCATCAACATGTATACGTGGGTGTGATAATGCAGTGAAGAATATACATTTTGTATGCAAAAAATTCCGCATGGGGGGTTATGACCCCCCTAACCCCCCCCCCCTTTGGCTACGCCCCTGACTTTATGTCATGCAGAAATTCCGTTATTTACTCAAGATATATAATATCCCCTCCCCCTCCCCGACACCGAAATATTTTCCTAGCTATGTCCTCGGTATTTCAACCCTGTTTATCGAGCAGACTATGCGGAGTAATTTCGTATTATCTTTCCAAACCTTTCGGCACTGTTATGATAACGCTGAGCTATTATCTCTATTGTTCCTTGAAAAATAGTCAGACGAATATGTCATTTCGTTGACGTTCTTCTGGGCATTTATTTGTCCTTCTCGTTGTTTAACGGATAACGAATGGCTAGGCTGAATAACAGGACGTTCCGAGACTCAAGATACAATGTTCCTTAATTAGTTTCGATCTTCCTTGAATGAGGAGAAACATTCCTTTCCCTAAATACAAAGACAGAGAGCATTTTGTTCTTTTGGTAAAAACAACAAAAAAAAGTTTTGTTTTTCCAACCTCGTAAATGAATTGAACTTTTAATGAGGTAGTAAAGTATTCTTGATATTTTGCTTCGAGTGTTTTATTTTTAGACCTAGGGATGGATGCGCGACGATTTTTTGCGAGACGAGACAGAGATTGACAGCCTTTGTGCGAGACGAGACACACATTTTTAGCGTTACAATATAGGGATTTTTGAGAGACGAGACAAAGCTTTCCGGCTGCCATCGCTCGATTTAACTACCAGCAAGATGGCGGACGATCGAAACGTTCATCGCGTGCCACAGATCTAGAGACCCTTTTTTGACGACAGCTGGCTGTGTCGTGATGAACGTTTCGATCGTCCGCCATCTTGCTGGTCGTTAAGTCGAGCGATGGCAACGGCTGCCCTTTTTTCAGCATTGTGCAATCTATCCAGCTGTTCTCGCATTCTTCCATTTTTCAGCAGATGTGAGTGCTGTTTAAAAATAATCGTGACCCTTTTTTGACGGGAAAGGACGTGCTAAAAAGTAGAGGATTCACGTGGAGCTCTGTCACCCGCCACTATTTTTATAGAGATCCAATCTATTCTTCGTGACTGGCAACAGTCAAAACGTCAGAATATGGTGTTCCCAGAGCGGGAACACTGCGCGTAAAAGGGTTAATCTGAACGGTTTAAGTTAAATGGAGCGACTTCCTTTGAGATGGTTAGTTTGGGTTAAGACAAAGCTACTCCAGGGGCTATCGACCTAAGGGGCTAATGTCTAGGACGAAGAACTTTTTAAGGGATACTAACGCGTATTTGTTTTACATCTGGTTGTCCAAAACGTTAGATCGACAGCCACGCGGTGGGCCAGAAAACTGGATCTAATGGTTTATGCCAACCTATATTTATATTCACATCTCTGACCATTTTCAGGACATAATTATCAAACTTTGCATATCACCTCATAAGTGCAACGAGTACACATTTTACTATGTCAGAATTTTTTTGTACGTTGGTCAAATACAAATTAGAAAAGTGTCACTTTTTTGAAAATTAACAAGACGAATTTTTTCTTAACTAGTCCTTTTTACTACTTTTTTGTTTGAAAATTTTTCCAAGTTACGTTGACTATTTATCAGGAACAGATAAAGTTTTGCCACTTTTTTGAACACATTGTAAAGAAGTACATGATAAAATTGTGAACTTTTGTAAAGTTGTAGTTATATTGACCGTTCGCGTTTTCTTTCACTGTACTGGTGATACAATATCAATTAATAATTACTTATATTTCAGAAATTTAAATTTTTGCGCGGAAAGAAAGGGCAAACACTGTACTCGGAGGGTGTTCGTTAAAATAGTCCAACAAGCTCCAAATGCGAATAAAACACTTCATTTGGTGAATCGAAGCATTCATATCTCACAAAAAATACAGCATTTATTAACACGTGCAACAGCTAATCATAAACTATCACGGCAATAACACTATTCAAATAGCCGTGCCAATCGTATAACTCTACTTTGTATATCCGCAGTCTATCACTACGCTATCACGCAATAGATTTCCAAGCAGCCTTACTTCTCGATCTTGTCGTAACTTCTTTCCTAATTGAGATGCAGCCAAAATTTCACTACTTTCCCCAACTTTCTTTTGGTCGCCAAGTTTGCCGCCAAGGTCAAGGGGTCTATCACTTACTAACCCACAATGAGAGCGACTTCTTTACGTACAGATAACAAGTGGATGGGTCGTTACGAAGGATATGGCATCCTTTTCTAGGCTTTTCCAGAAACTTCTCTCCTGATTGCAGGGCCTGATTACTGAAAAGTCTCGGGAAGCTTGAGCTTCCCCTCAGAATTTGAAGGGGGGCCCGGAAAATGACTGAAAAACTGCGATAAACATAAGTTATTGTAAACATTTTTAATGAAAAGAAGTGGTGCTTTTCAGAAGTCTTGATACTTCATGTTGCAACATTTCTAAATGGGTTGTTTGCGATGTCTTTGCCTGGGACATCTGCTGCAGTTGAGAGTTTTTTTTCTATTATGGGGAATATTGGGTCGGCAGAAAGGGGTAGACTTTTAATATGTAATGTTAAACATCTTCTAAATGTCAAAATTAATTCTCAACTTCTGTGTTGTGATTTTTATGATGTCATCGTAATTTCAAAAATACTGTAAAATCTCGTCACAATGAACTGAAATATTATGAATATTAATGAATAAAATATTTTGATCAAAAGAAAATTTCAAATTAATGAATAAAATGCTTTTATCAAAGGAAATCATTAGAACTAATTAAATCATTGAAATTTATTTTTTATGAATAAAATATTTTTATGGAAGAAAATCATTAAAACTTCACTTTTCCCAAACGAAGAGGGGATGGGGGGCCCGAAATGACACTGAGCCTCCCCTCACTTCAGAGGTTAATCGGTCCCTGCCTGATTGAGATACAGTGAAAATTCCACCGGTTTCGAAAAACTTTCATTTTGTCGCCAAAGTTGTCAAATTCGTCGTCACATGTCATCGCCAAGTTTTTCACCAAGGTTAAGGGGATCACATAACTATTTTCCCTCGCAGGAATTCCTTCTTTACTTACAGATTTACAAGTGGATGTGACGTCACGAAGTATATATGGCATCATTTTCTTAGGCTGTTCCAGAAACTTCATTTCTAATCGAGATACAGCGAAAATTCCACCAGTTTCGAAAACATTCTTCTTGTCGCCAAAGTTGTCATCGTAACATGTCGTCGCCAAGTTTTTACCTAGGTTAAGGGGGTCGCATAACTCTTTTCCCTGGCAGGAATGCCTGTACAACTAACTATCCAGCAAACACACGTGTATGCGAGGAAAACAACTTTACAATTTCGTGACAATACTGATAGCTCGAACTTCTAATTATTCGAAGTGCTTGGCTGGTTCCTTTGGACGAGTTGACAGTCATGTACAAGATCCGTCATTCGTTTCTCCGATTCATTTAACATCTCAGCAGTTTTCCGAGAATAAACCCGAAATTCCTCCTTGATTCAGAGTCTTTTAACAGAAACTTCAGTGCATTACTCTTAAAAGTTCGCCCGCCTTGACGTTTTCATTAATGAATATGTACTGCTGCTGTTATTTCAAGGAATGTCGTTAGCCCGCAAAAGTTTTGTTCCAGAGTTGATTAGTAGTAAATCTGGGCTTGAAACTATTCTACTTTGTGCCGATTCTAAATTATCGATTTTTTTTTTTTTTTAATTTTTGGAAGACAATTTAAAATAACGTTACACGGCGATCTCTTAAAATTTTCGAACATTTTATGTACTGTAAACGATCTTGATTGTTACACGTGCTTAATCGATCAGGTGAGAGCATTTGTTGAGAGCATAAAGAACATGTCGGAAAATGTTTTATGAACGATGTTTTTTCTTCACATTCATCCATTAAATACAGTCGAGTCCGCTTAATCGAACAGCAGGTTTGCCACAAAAAATTATTCTAATAAGCGGGATATTCCGTTATCCGGAAGCAAACTGAGAATTTACTATTGTTTGGTACATCGAAAATAATAATAATATATATATATATTTATATATATATATAATAATAAGTATGTGTGTGTGTGTGTGTGTGTACAATACATGTATACAGGGTGCCGCAAAAAGGTGGTAACACGCTTTAATTCTCTATCTATTAAAAATAAGTGGGCAAGGTCAGTTGAAACAATGTTCAAAATAAGGAAGGGGAAAAGACTGCATCCAGAAAAAAAATCAACTTGTTAATTTTCAAAAAATTACACTTTTTAAATTTGTATGCAACCCTCGTAAAAAAAAATAATCCCAGTTAGTGGCACGTGCTGTATACACTCATGGGGCGATGTACAAAATTTCAGCCTTTCATCATAAAACATCTCAGGGATATCTTTAAACAAGGATAGTCAGCGGCTAAACATGAATTTTGAAGTGAACGTTTATTGCTAGAGTGAGAGAAAATATGTCCTTTCGTAATTTATGTACGACCCCTGAAATGCTGTCATCCGACGTGATTTTTTTCCCTTTGAGCCATTGAAAAGCGGTTTAAGTCAGCAGATATTTATCTTCATACCTCTGACAACTTTTAGGATATAATTATCAAATTTTGTACATCCCCTCATTAATGCATGGGGCCCATTTGATTCACTGGGAGATTCTTTTGTACAGGAATCGTAAACAAATTTGAAAAGTGTTACTTTTTGAAAATGTACGAGAGCAATATTTTCTTGGCCTATAATAGTAAATAACTGCATAATTAAGCAATCAACTTAAAACCTTGACTTAAACTGAAAACTTAAACCTCAACAAGAACTGCTGATAATCTAAGTTCCATTGTGTTTCCTATTAACCCTCTGGCTGATCATCCCGCGATTTCCACGGGCAACTCAAATGTAGCTAAATTGGCTCATCCTGCGATTTCCACGGGCAACTCAAATGTAGCAAAATTGGCTCATCCCGCGATTTCCACGGGCAACTCAAATGTAGCAAAATTGGCTCATCCCGCGATTTTCGCGGGCAGGTGTTTTTCTTCCTCTATTGAGGAGAGCATCCCGGGTTTTCACCGTTTAATCAGTGAAATAAATTACAGTTTTAGACGTTTAATTTAGGTTTTGACCAACACATGTCGTTAGTCGTCCACTCAATTGCGGCATTCGTAGGTAATACTCGGTATGTAATGCTCTAACTTCACTTGTTTGCCGCCTTGTCTAATCAGAAATGAGCCTCACCATGGCGCAGTGGTTATGCCACTGAAAATGGTAGACGGCCGAGGTGTGAAGGTCCCGGGTTCGGGTCCCATCGCGCGGCTGTCGATCTAACGGTCTGGAGTTTTGGTATGTTTTCTCCAGATGTAACGTGAATACGCGTTAGAACCCCTTGGAAAGTCCTCCTGCCAAGGCACCCCCCCATGCTAGGCAGATACCCCACGTGCAGGTTTGCCTTAAAACACAACACACTAATCGCTGGTAGAAATCGTTCAGCAATGGACAGAGTGTATATTCTGGATGATTTATGAGATTCTGAAAGAGATTTTAGTTTTGATAGTGATAGTGATTTAGATTTTGTGATTTAGACGGCGATGAATCTGACCATGATTCAGTAAACCTGCAAGGCGTTAGGCGGTGGTACATTTTCTTATATTATGTAATAAACGGAAATGAACTGTCATTCAATAGAAATTTATTTTTAAAGAAATTTTATGTAATAACATCTGAAATTGGTTTTTCTGAAGCTTATTTTCTCATGATAAAAATCTTTTCTAGAAAGGAAAAATGCACATTTCAATTCTCCATTGTATATAGATTTGAAATATGGAAAAAAAATTGCACAGTTTTTGAAGCGATTTGTGTCCAAAAATTGAGCAGTCAGAGGGTTAATACATCTCTAACAGATAAAGAATTACGGCATGTTACCACCTTTTGAAGACACCCTGCATATATGACCTATGTACTTTCTTTTTTTATCTGTATGCAATCTATAGGATACATTCTTTACTTCTTTTATTAACAGGAGCAAATGGTAGATTTTTTTAGAAATGATGATTTACAATCAATCGTCTAGCAGATCAGACATAATCTAATCTATTATCTTATAGGTATCAGCCTCCTGTACTTTTGAAGTAAGCCGTAAAATTGATATACGGCATTTCCACATCTTCTGACAGTGTCTTATTTAGTTACCATTAGAAGAGACACAAATGTGTGGGTGAGAGAGCCATTAATATATGGGTTCAGCAAAGGGCAAAGAGAAAAACCTCCCGACTTGAAACATTACAGCGATTCATTATTCTCTTTAATTGGTTCCTTAACATTTTTTTCAACCTTGCAGCCATTTTTTTACCGGATTACGTCAAGCTATTCTTTTTTTTTCCTTCTTTGCACTAGATTTGAAAAAATTGTGATAGAGAGTTTAATGAAAAAATAATCCACTTTGTATTAATTATTTATTATGCACTGAAAAAGGTGTTGAATGAATAGACGGGTTTTAATTAAGGCTGAGTAAAGTAAGTAATTATTTAATTAAATGAGGTATATTTTAATTAAGAATGATATTTTGGGAGGCTTTATTTTACAGAATAAACAAAGTAAACACTCGTTGTTATTATTTCCTAAATTTTTTTTCTTAGGCAGTATTGATGTTTCTGTAAATTATCTCATAAAAATATATCTCTCTATTCTAAAAAAAAGTAAAGGCCGCTGGCGCTGTCAGAGCTTGTTGACCTATCTCCTCCTAAACCGTGGAGATTAGAGTTTCTAGTAAGATGCTCACATATTCGAAAAGTGCCGAGGAACCTAAGCTGACTTGAATTTCGAAAATCGAATTATTTTAGAAGATTTTAATAAAAAACTAAAAAAATAAACATAATGATTGCCAGATTTCGCATAAAATCATTCATTCCTTTGCAACAAAGCGTTTCCAAGTATCTAGAATCGCGTGAAATTTACAAACATGAGTTACAATTACGCCCATTTTACGCCAAAATAAAAACTATATGAAATAAGTAACTCAAAATGAGTTACACAAAGTTGACAATTTTCAAATAGTAAGTTCGCTTAGACAACAGGAGTTTAGAATGAGCGATTATTCGTTTTTCCAAAACAGAATAACTAATGTATTGAAATTGAAAAATAATTAAAATGCAGATTATTTTAAAGTCGGTTCGGTCCAGCTGGATTATTTGCTACCAGTAGAAATATTGGGCGGCGTTAACTATGCCATTATAGCAGTTATAGTACACTTTGGATATTTGCTAGCGGGACGAGATGGTATAATTCGTGGTGCTAAGTACGCCAATCTGCAAACGATTATGTAAATGAAAATATGGATGACGGTTTTCTGGTAACCTTAAATGAACAGTCATTGTAGATTGTGAGCATGTGTCAATCGCCCAATAATGAAAAGTCGCCATTAGTGGCAAGCTATCCTATCTGTTCCGTAACTTTTATTAAATTTACATGTACGCAAGTCGCCAAATAATGAAAAATCGTCATGGGTGGCCAATTCTCAAGGTGTCCAATAGGTTTTACATTATTAAAAATACAGCTGAAACAGTTGTTCTGATTTTATTATGCTTTAGCTCCTAATTAAATATAACTTTTGAATGGCAACATTAAATATCATTTTGTTTCTGAGGAGTGCAAATAATTTTTCCTGCGATTATAAGCGTAATCCGCACTCCAGGTGGAGTATAGCTCAGGTCCCGTACAACACGGATTCCCATAACAAAATATCTTCCGTGTTATGAGGGGGAGAGGGTCTACTGTAGTGTGAAGTTTAAATTTTTATGTAATGAACATGCAAGAACCAAGCAAAGTGTAGTTCAGTAACATTCTATCTGATCCAATCTTCGGTTTTTGTCTGTTGAAATTATGCCTTTTTTATGAATAAGCCTTATTAGGGGTCGAATGCCTCATACGAAAAGCGAGCGTAGCGAGTCTGGGGGCCTTGGCCCCTAGTCTTTAAAATTTTCAAAGACATTATTAACCCATTCATAATTTGTACTCAATTATTCTGCACTTTAAACAA
The DNA here is from genome assembly GCA_038373885.1 of Cheiracanthium punctorium. Lineage (NCBI taxonomy): Eukaryota > Metazoa > Arthropoda > Arachnida > Araneae > Cheiracanthiidae > Cheiracanthium > Cheiracanthium punctorium. The sequence continues at coordinate 13,790 of JAWZYV010014127.1, forward strand.
ACTTCCATTTATGCCTACCCAAAAGCACACATTAGTTTATTTAAAATATTATTTTGTTTACTTTTTTAAGCTGTTACCGAAAATACTTGGTTTTTTAAAAAGTGCACAAAACAATTAATTGTTCACAATCCTCAAAGTGATCTCCATAATTTAATTAGATCTTTTGGCATAAATAAATGATCATAAAAAAGAGTATCTTTATAAGGAATTTACATAAAAGAAAAACGAAACTTTACGTACGTTACAGAGGACCCAAAAGCTTTTCCCGTCTTCCTTTAACCTTCTCTCTTTAACTGCCATATGTGAAGCCTGTAAAATAAATACCAAAACATAACTAGCACGCAATTTAGAGGAACCATGCCGCAGATTGTCTTTAGAAGAACAAAATGTACAAGAACAAGCAGCCATTTGGCGATATTCAAACAAACAATGTTTGTTCGTCATAGATGAGGTATGCACGAAATAAGAATGGTAAAAATAATTCTTGCAATCAAAGAAAATGACGACTTAACCTTTCAGGAATCCAGAAAATTTTTCAAATCCATTTTCAAAATTGGGTGTCATTTGGAAATTTAAGGAGCAAAAATATAATTTCAAATAATAAGTAGATTTTTTTCCATAATATAAAACATATCTAGTTTCTGCACATTATTTGAGTATTATTTGTGGTGGATTAATTTTTGTTATGATTAAAATTTGATGAAAACTAAGGCCAAAGATGATTGTACGGTGGGACTGTGCCGCGCATAACCTGCCTGGCAAGTACTCCTAGGATTACGCTGAAAAAAGGAAAATGATTGACATACACCTAAACACTAAAAAAACTAAAGACTATATGAACTGCAAATAAATTCCATTTATTCTTAGTCATTCCAATAATATTAATTAAAAGACGATATTGAAACAATTTTAAAATCATAAAGTGTCTGGGGAGATGTGGTTTTGGAGGATAAGGGGTATCCACAAAAGGTTTGAAACACCATTAGGAAATAAATAGTTTGGATATTCACCATTATGATGAGGTAGCCATCTTTACGCAGGGCACGATCGACGCGTGCACTATTGGGACCGCTTTCTTTCTCTTAGGCCATCACCAAGCAACACCGATTCCCTTTTTTTTTAACACAACTTCATCACACTGATTCGAAGCACACACTCATTTTTAAGCCCTTTCGTCCTCTCTTGTCACACACCTTCTCCAAACTCTCTTCTGCTGCACGCTCGTCCTTTTTTCTCCCACGGGGCTGTTTCTTTTTTTTTTCCCTCTTACATCATTGGCTGGAGTTTCTGGTTTGTTCGCATCGGGGAATTAATACATCCCCTCGTCGAATCCCGGACATGTAGGTGGGACATCGGGGTAACATACCCCGGCAAATTTGCATATCATTTTCGGCCATAAATATTTTAACATTGACAGTTCATTGTGCTATAGTGTCCAGACTGTCCATTGCCTGGCGCCTCTTGTAATTTATTGTCCACTTGTGTGGTATTTTTATGGAAACAGTATCAAAATTATATTTTACTGCTCTTTTCACTCCACCACATTATTCATGCACTTTTTCTTTTATTTCATTTTTATAGATTTTCTAATTATCAGACTGAATGAAAATTGTCTTGCCTGTTCCGGGCATTTTCTTTGAAATTCGTACACTTATACTCAGCACGAAATAATACAAAGTGATATATTACATAAGTATAGAGTCCTTTACTCCATATAATATACTTTTAAAAAAATTATTTTACTGTTAATTTTTGTTTGTCATGTCTGTTATAGTAACAGACATGACATTTCAAAGAACAAAAATTCGTAAGTCTAAACAATTCCACAAGAACATTAAAGAAACATAAATTTAGACTAAAAATCTGATGATCTAAATAATCAATTAAATTAATCAAATAAATGAATATATTTTGTAGTACTAATGAAGGTTAGAGGAGATATTATATAAATATCCACGAGGAAGATAATAATATAGTATGAAATCGCAGTTCCAGGTGTCTAAATCTGACACAGATAAGATTATACAGGGTTCTCCAAAAAAGGTTCAAAATGGGGAAGTAGGGAAAAAGACTACGTTAAGAAAAATATTTCTCTCATTATTTTTCACACAGTTTATAAATTTCTATACGACCCCCCCCGTGCGGAAATAAATCCCCAATTAGTAAAATGTGCCACATACACTCATGAGGAAGTAGGAAATTACAGAATTTCGTCATAAAACGTGTCGGAGATATCTCTAAACACAGAGGGTTAGGTGCTATAAATAAATTTGTAAATAAACATTTAATGCTAGAGTGTAAAAAGTATATTTTCTTTCGTAATTTTTGCAAGACCCCTAAAGCGCGATTATCCGAATAATTTTTTTTCCTTCAAGAGTCATGAAAATAGGTTTAAGTCAGCATATATTCATCTTATACTTTTTACCATATAATTTTGAAATTTTGTAAATCGCCTCATTTGTGTAAGGGGGGGCACATTTTACTAATTGGAAATTTTTTTTATTAGGGAGTTGTATACAATTTTTAAAACAGAATGCTACTTTTTGAAAATTAATGAAAGTATACATTTTTAACTCGTTCCTTTATTTTACCTTATTTTGCATTTTTTTTTCAATTGCGATTGTCCATTTATCTCTAACAGATAAAAAATTAAAATGTGTTACCACCTTTTTGTACATCCTGTATTGGATGAGACATCAGAGCTGAAATTATTAGCAATAAACAACCATAAGGTACACATATTTATTCTTAAGTGATATACAACAAATATTTTGAATATCCATATGCTAAATTTTTAAATTATAAAAATACACTCTAAGCTGAAGGGTCTAATTTTTAATTTTAAAACTTTCACATGTTCAGAACTCCGCTACCATCATCTCACAAATTAACTTACTCGTGTAATCAAGAAAGAAAAAAAAAAGAACTCGGAACCATTATACCCAAAGAAAGAATGCGTGTAAACATCGTTATTTTCAGGAAAACAAATTTTGAAAAGCAAGTTTTAGGAAAAGTGCATTAAAAATTACATTGCTTCCGCTTGCTTTCGTGCACTTAACGGCATGCAAACGATGAAGGTTTACTCGGAGAAAATATTATATTATAGCTATTATGGGGAGTATACACCTCAATGAGTGTTCCCGATGGGTTTATTCGAAAGTTTCGCATTCACTGAATTTAAGAAAGAGGAAATATTATTTCTGTAAGAAAAAATAAATTGTAGTTTATCAAACTAAGAAAAACTCGCTTTTATACCACTACGAAAAAGAAAAGCAAAATGTAATTTTATAATCTAGAGATTTTGTTCAACTGCAGTAGGATGATCCTTAATTCGGTATAATTTAAACCACATATTCTTGTTCGCATGCTAGGTTGCAAAATTAAACATAAAACTCTTTAACAGACAGCGAGAGAAATGTTTTATTCCTTTACCGCTAGGATCGCTGTGCATTACCAAATTTCCAATGTTTACATTATTGAAACTTAGTTTAGGTAATAAATATCTAAGCAAGCAATTATGGAGAGCATCCACTCCTATAATACACCTTCGTAATACTCCTATAATACACCTCCTATAATCGGGGTCTTCGCAATTAGTAACGGGCCTGCGCGTGTATTTTGATGAGCCATCCAAAGAGGCCTACGGATGCTCCAGTCTTCACGTATACATCAGGCATTTCTTAACCTTCCCAGTGCTTTCAAACGCTATTTAACATAGTTTTAAGTAGTAATTGTGTTACTAATTCAACGAACAATCATACGAACTCATGATTAATTTGTTTGCTATGGTACATATTGACATAAAGAAAATAGATGCATATAATTTGAAGGAAAAACGAAGTAGCGCTTACTCTCGTGATTCACGATTGCTTATTTTAGTTTCGCAAGTGGATATTTAATATACTTTAAAATAACTAAATACACAAGATATTTTTATAATGAATATTTCATGAACGTAGTCTTATTTCCTACGTTATTTTAAACAATTCAAGATTAATCTTTAACAAATGATGTATTAAAGCGCATTTCAGTGTTTTCGGGATATCCTATATATTGGAGAAAACTGATAAAATACGCTCTATAGCGCGATCCCTCAATTAATTATTCTTTAATAAAGAAATTTCATGTAGTATATATTATTCTTTTGTCGCTTTCTCAATGGAACTTTGGAATTGAGCAAGCATAATAAACGCTTGTACAAAATATTAACTACATTTGAAGTTTCTGTGCAAACGGGCAAAGATCAATAATTTATAATTTACTGTATTTCTGCACTGTCCCAGATGTAAGTCTGAATCACATAATCAAGGCATGTATAACTGATAAATAACATTTTCAACTGGCAAAATTAAATTGTCTAAATAGTATCACAACGTGATGCTTATTTACAAGAATAAAAACTACTCAAGTAAGTAATACGCAATTTCTGATTAAAATAATTTATTTATAAATAACACATGAATAATTATTCACTAAATATGATTTACATACATATTTTTAGAATTTTTAAATACATTATAAAAGTGTTCACGTACCTTTACATTCAGAGCAAAATGCTCGAATTTTAGGATAAATTTTCATGAAAGAAAATGGCGCAAGATTCACAAAACGATTACCTACATCTAAAGTTCTTTTGTACGACAAAAGTATAAAAAATTGTTTTAAAATAATAAAATAATATAACATTTATAATACTTAGAATAAAAAAATAGAACACTGTCACTGGGGGAAAACAGGCCTTAATGATAAACTCATTTTTAGTGATGGCAACTCATACGCAGGCCCGTTGCTAATAACGACGGCCCCGCTATAATACACCTGAGGAAATCATTTCATTGGTGAAAAAAATTAAACTCATACATCTGAAAAATCCTGATAATTGTGATATCAATAGGACGCCATAATCACTTGAAATAGCTAATTTTGTCACGCAAATGATTCACTTTTTTGACTCTCGGAAATAAAATGGAGCTGAAAATAGTGACGCTAAAAATGAGGGAACGGGTGGATTTTAAAATTTTTAAAGTAGCGCAGATTGTTTTCTATACTTTTATACATATTTATGAAAAATTTCAAGTGGATTATACAAACGGTGTAGATGTTATTGGGGATTTTAGTGCTTAATTTCGTAATCTTTTGGAGTAATGGCGGAAATGAGTTTTATCTTCCCTACTAGCAATTTTGCTCGGGCCATCATCGGCTGGCTACGTGGCCGGTGGTAGCCCGAGCAAAATTGCTTGTAGGGTTGGAGTCAGGGATCAGTGTAACTATATAGTAAGATGATACGCTTTCAAGAATAAATTCCCATAGAACGCAATATATTGGGTATGTTTTGAGTGCTCCTGTAGAAAAACTATAAATGCTACATAGACCCTTTTCAATAGGGTACATGGTACAGTACCTAAGAACAACATAAAATGGAGCGCAAATGAACAACGTAAATATGCATCCATTTCGTAGAAATCGATGCATATTTACGCGAGTTAGAGCACGGACGGACAGACAGACAAACCGAAATCATAAACACTTTTCAACCTTGTTGAAAAGTGTTAAAAATTGAACAAAGTGCATCAAAAATTTGTATAATTTAACTGACGTACAAGTGAGTCATGGGATGTCCACATAAGATTTTTTTTATGTTTTTTTTTTGTTTGTTTTTTTTAGCTTAAGTCAAGATGTTAAATTATATACAGTTGTAGGAAAATCATACTGCCCTTAAAACATATATAACTTTATATTTCAAGACTCTTTTTTACTTTTTATTTCTTATAGCTGTAAAAAGCGTCTTACGTTATCAGAAAAATCTATGGGGAGCAATGGGCAAGACTTTTTATTCGCATATCCAGAGTGATCCGATAGGAAAAAATTAATGTCCACGGCATTTTTTCTATAAACTACAACACACAATTACCCAAAATTCGATTTCAGGACATTTTGAATACGTTCTCCAAGGTGGGTAGGCGGGTAAAAAGGGACGTGGGCGACAATCTTCCTTGAAATGAAAGAAAGTGACTAAAATTTGTTGCTACAAAATGTAACAAAAATGAATCCTATGCTTAGGCACAGCTTGTTTGTCATTAAAAAGTGGTTGAACATTAATTTGTATGAATTTTATGCAAAATAACACTACTTTCTGGTTGCCCCAAATATAAAATTAACGTTCCTATAATATTTTTCATCGAATAAACCAGTCTCTCAAATAAAATAAAATAAAAGTTTTACTCAAAGATTTTATTCGAAACAAACAAACTATCCAATTTCAAAAGAGCAATTTACGTCAAACTGACGGTACCTGCAAATTCACCGAACTTCTGGCAAGTCGTTTCGAGTTACTTTTACGCGAAAGGCAAACAACGCCGGTCTTTGAAAATAATAGAAGCAGCCTCTTGAGACTTTAAAAAAAAAAAAACTCGACAACAACTGCTGAAAGATAATCAACTGCGATGAGGGAATAAAAAAAATATTAAAAAACACTTGTTTTGAACGCGGTATTTTTGGTTTGTTTTTTTATGGTCATAAAAAAACACTCAATGTATCCTATCACAGTAAACTGAACCTTCAAAATATTTTAATTGGGAAACCTTCATAATTATGTGACTGACTAACTGTGTTCATGTAAGATATTCAGGTCATCTACATTTCAATACGCCCTCGTCTAATATCTGTGCTCGCCAAGTTTTATCGACGTCGAAATAGAGATATATTTAATCTAGAAAAAGATAATAGCAATATTTATATTTAATGAGATGCGGGTTCTCACCAAGAGGGTAAATATTCAACTATATAGAGGGATTCAAAAATATACAGGGTGCTTATAGTTAAACTTCCCCTATGAACAGTGGTTCTATAGCTAAAACGGCCGAACGGATTGTAACCAAAAGGGGGGTATATACAATACTGGCCAAAAGTATTGCAAGTTTGAGAAATCTAACCATCTTTTCAAGAACAAGCCCAGAAAAAATGGACCCATTCAATACGCCCTCGTCTAATATCTGTGCTCGAAAAGTTTTATCTACGTCGAAATAAAGATATATTTAATCTGAAAAAATATAAATTTGCCAGATTTAAATATTTTTGAGAATTTAAGTAGTATAATTGGAAAGAATACATCTGAAAATCACCAAAAATAAAAATGAGAGCTTCAGTATCCCATTATTTAAGTTGACACCATGAAGCACCGGAAAAAGTGTAAAACATTGAGGATTCCATATCTAAGAGAGTGGCGGTTGTGATCATAGTCAAGGCTGCCCAGCAACATAATAAATGATCTTTACTTCAATCGCATTTATTTATAAACCTTTCTTTGCAGAAGAACTTGAAATGAATTCTTTATTTAATTTTATTCCGGCAAGCCAAAATGGATTATGATTTCTGTAATAACGTATGTATTTTTTATGCTACTTTTTGCATAAATTAAATAATTATATTTGTTCTCTAACTTAATGCTATCTTGTCTTTGAAATAATAAATTTGACTTGCTGGCAATAAAAAATATCCATTATATTGATTTTTCTTCTTGATGGGGGAGAAGTGGCTTAGCATTGAAAAGTGTTAGATTTCTGAAACTTGCAATACTTTTGGCCAGTGGTGTATATATATACATGATAGGAGCTCAAGGAATTAAAAAAAAAAAGAAAAAAAAATAGTTCGAAAAATGTCCACTAGATGGCGTTTTGCGTGAAAAATGGCCAATTGAATGACGGAAAGGGCTCATTCGAAATAGACAAACAATTTTAACACTGATTCAATAGGTTTTGGGCATTTATTCACTCATTTGGGTCAGCCAATGAGCCAATTTCACCCTGAAAAGTGCCACCTAACGGCCATTTTTTGAACGAAACGTTGGGAAAAATTCCTTTGATCGCATTACGTGTACAGTCCATGTGCCCAATTGGGTAGCCATCTGCTCACCGGTTACAGTTGCAAAATGCTGTTTGTGGGGGAAGTTTAATCATAACCACCCGGTAGATGTTAAAGCAATTATGGTTTAAATCGAAATGATAGAAACATACTTCCAACTAAAGTTCAACTTTATTTGACATACATTCAACACGTCATATAAAGAGTAGTTTTCAGATACGTCAGTTTTTTTACTTGGGTCTGTATACATATTAAACTACAAAAAAATTATGTTTATACGGTCCTTCATTTACTATCACTTATATTTTTAAAAATGCTGCTCTGTGTCCACGAAAATCAATTTTAAAAAAATCACCTCCCTACTAGCAATTTTGCTCGGGCTACCACCGGCCACGTAGCCAGCCGATAATGGCCCGGACAAAATTGCTAGTAGGGATTAGAGATGAGACGGGCTCAGCCCGAGCCCGAAAGCCCGAGCCCGAGCCCGGGCCCGACTCGGGCTCGGGCTCTGTAATTCACGATTGCGTTCGGGCTCGGGCTCGTGAAAAATTTCTTCTTTGTTGAACATACTCCTTGAAACAGATTTTTAAAAAGTGATCCATTGGCTAAATAGACGTACTTATTTGAAAAAATAGCGCACGGGTTACTAGGAGGTGTGTGAAGCTCCAAAATTTATTGTATCCTCTTAATGTAGTAGTTAATTTTATTTGTCTTTAGCTGAAATCTCCGGCTGCGCGGTGGTAACTTATACATTGGCTCGAGCCCGTCGGGCTCGGTTCTCCCAACTTTAATAATATTGCTCGGGCTCGGGCGGGCTCGGATTAAAAGTCTTCGGGCTCGGGCGGGCTCGGGCTTCAAAAAATGAGCCCGAACTCATCTCTAGTAGGGATGCCTCTAAGTGAAATATAAAACAAGATATTTAGTATTAAAAAGGATGACATACACCACTTTACTGACTGTGTTGGCGACCGGTTTTAGCCAAAAACAATATTTATTTTGGGGGACCCACTATAAGTTGATAAAAGTTATATAATGATCCCTTTGTTTTAAAGCCAATCAAATGCATTGAAAGCGTTAAATTAACAGGTTTATAGTTTTACTTGAACGGATCGGTATTGCATTATGCAATTACCGATAATATAGTGTTTTAGGGGGTCGTCCACTAATTAAGGGACGCTTCTAGTTTAGGAATCTTATAGTGTGATAGAGAGCGACACAGAAAAAGTTGTACGTTCGTTGTCAACATGCATTTTAGGAAAATTCTAGCTAAAATATTATTTCCAGAAGTTAAATCTACTGCCGAATAACCGTTTAATTTAAATTAACGTCAGTAGAAAAATAATTTTATGTTTCTCACTTTTGAGACATCCCCTTAGTATTGGGTGACAAATGCTAAGATATTCAACGTGCGATATCTCGAAAATTATTCCACTCAGAGACATGGGATTTTTTTTTTAATTTAGCATGTTAGACACAGACCTACATTTTCCTAAATGTAAGTGATACGAAAGTAGGGACCATATAAATATTAAATTTCGTATTTAAATATGCACATAGCCACTCGTAAAAAATTTCCCACGCCTGAAAGCCCCTCTTTATTTGAAGAACTTTTGTAATTGAAAGAGTGTTTCAATCACTTACGGTTTAACCCTTTGAGGCGCAACCCTTTCCCAATGCTGAAAAAGAGCAGCCGTTGCAATCGCTCGACTTAACTCTCAGCAAGACGGCGGACGATCGAAACGTTCATCGCGTGCCACAGATCAAGAGACCCTTTCTCGACGCAGCTTTTGTGCGCGAGCACAGCCAGCTGCGTCAAAAAAAAAAAAGTCTCTAGCTCTGTGGCACGTGATGAACGTCTCGATCGTCCGCCATCTTGCTGGTAGTTAGGTCGAGCGATGGCAACGGCAGCCCTTTTTTTCAGCATTGGTCAATCTATCCAGCTGTTCTCGCATTCTTCCATTTTTCAGCAGATGCCAGTGCTGTTAAAAAGAATCGCGATCATTTTTGTTACGGGAAATGGCGTGCTAAAAAAGCAAAGGATTCTCGTGAAGCTACGTCGCCCGCCCCTATTTTTATAGAAATCAAATCGATTCTTCGTGACTGGCAACAGTCGAAAGGTCGGAGTTGGGTGTTCCCAGAGCGGGGACACTGCGCGTTAAAGGGTCAAAAGATAATCGCTTTTACATCTATTTTAAATCACCCTATACAGAAATATCGAAGTTTCTTCAAGGGATAGATGCGAGGCCAGAAGTGACAGATATTTGCAGCTTCTATGCGAGAAAAACATTTATATCATTGCTGTATAGATATTTTACTAGACGAGAAGGGCTTACTTATCACCTCGCATCCCTGGTCAATTCGTTCACTCTAAAAATAAACATAGATCTACTGGAAACTTTCCGTAAAATTTTACGGAAATTGTCCGAGTGTATTTGAATACGGGACAATTTCCGTATATATCAAGGCTCAGCTCTTCTCTGAAACGGAATTTTGTTTAGGAATTTAACGGAATAAAAATATTATAACGAAGTATATATTGTAACGAAATAAAAAAAAACACGGCTGTTCGAGCCAGGGGGGGGAGATCCCTCTGAACCCCCCTCATTTTTTAGCTTCATGATTGCCATATTAAAACGATATTCATTGACTTTGTCATTTTATCGCTCATTTCGCGTATTTCGCCTGGTAACCCTATGTTGAAATTTTTATGAGTGTAACCCATTTATAGAAAAATAACATGTGATGGATATTCTACAGCTTACGAAATAGTGTAACGATAGATTAAAGCCGTTGTGAACTAATAGTATTTAAATATATGTAAAAAATACATGTGAAGCCTATTCTACAGCTTACGAAATAGTGTAACAATAGATTAAATCTGTTGTGAACTAATAGTATTTAAATACATGTAAAATTACGTCGCATTTTTGGGACACATTTTTCAATAAAGGGTGATGAGAGATAAAATGACATTAAAATAGTCATTAAAATAATGCCCGGGGCATTATATACAATTAAGGTCTTTCACACATTTATATATCAAATCATAGATGACTCATTTCAAGCAAGATTTCATCGAAATTGGAAACTGGATCGAAGTCCCTTGCCATAGGAGCAAATGCTCATTCAACTGAAAGATTTCAGATTGGCTTTTTAGATGCAGTTGTAGCCATAGCTTTAATTGGATGCCGATACAAGTTCCATGAAGCAATAAGGGAGAAAGTTAATCGATTTATTTGTTAATAGCACAATGAGAGGGGGAAATTACTTCCCGGATTGAGAAATTGCGCAATAAGCTGAAAAGTAGAATCTGTTTTGAAATGTTTTATCAAAAGTGGTAAAAAAGCCTTCATTTAACCCATTTGTGCTTGGATATTTTTTGCGACTTCCTTCGATTTTTACTGATAACAGAAATAATAGATAAATTTCTGACGTCAACTTCTTGAATAAGGGATGATTTCTTTTAAAATCATTATGCATAAAAATCGAAATATCAACATCCTACTAGGTCATGTTAAAATATTTTGTAGAGTTGAGGCTCGATGCTCATGAATAAAGGCTAGGAAAAATAAATAACGCTTTCGACTAATAGCGAAAATGCCGTCCCAAAAAAGGGACGCTAGGCATAAATGGGTTAAGCTGTCATTTAAAACTATCTTATACGTATTTACTTATCTTTGAACCGTCAATATGGGGTATTTGCGTACAATTACGACTTCTTATTTGTTTGTTTGTTTGCGTGATTATGGCAACGGTACGCTAGGGCGATCTGCCAAGGATAGGGGGCGCTTTGGTAAGAGAACTTTCTAAGGGGTTCTAACGAGTATTCACGTTATATCTGGAGAAAACCTACCAAAAATCCAGACCACTAGATCGACAGCCGCGCGATCCACAAAAAACATGAATGCTCATATAAATGAATTCAAAAAATGCGAAATTGTTCGCCTCGTGTGAAAAGAACTTTGTCTTACAGACACCAACTTACGATACATAGCGTACTCTGTCACAAATTCAGAATATCAAATTCGTTTAAGATAAGAATTTAAAATAATAAATTTCATATTCTATATATCATTAAAAGATGAAGAATTTTTATTGCAATTTTAGCTATTTTGCATTTTTCCTTCGGATGTGTGGCAACAGTCTTTCAACTTAACCTGCTCTGCACATGCGTAACGTATTCTCATACCCAAAGCAGATGAACCGGAGCTTTAGATTCATACGCGATACTGGACCCTGCATTGTTATGTGATTCTAAACAGTGTTTTCGTTCCCTCTGCCATATTTTCCGACAAAGAGTTCTGAATCACCCACTATAGTCAACACTTGAGCAGTAAATCTACTCATTCTTTACACCCAAAAGGAATACAAGAAATCGATCTGGTCGCAGCTGTCGGATCAATATTATTGTGACTTTCTTTCTCATCTTTTTGCCAATAATGTTAAAATTAATAATACCATTAAGCACCTGTCTACCCGGCAAAAAAAAAAAAAAAAAATACTAATAAATACTTCATAAAAATTTCTCCACTGCTCAGAGCTCATCCCACTCCTAAGGGCAAACTGAACGTGCCCGGAGCAAAGAAGTGAAATTTCCAACTCGGTAGAACAAAGATACGACTTTAGGTTTGCTTAGCAAACAAAGAATGTTTACACGTCTCCTTCTTTCAGTTGAAGGCCGATAACATAGCACACTGGCAGTCTTCCAAAAGACTCCCTTTTTACTTTCCGAATATGTACCATGTAAGGAAAGTATTGTAATTACGAAAACATTCGACTTATTAATATTATTGCATTTATAATATTTATTAATTAATAATATTATTGCATAATATTAATAATTAATATTATGCAATATTAATTATTGCATTAGCTCCATGTAATTTAGCTCCCCATTAATTATTAATATTATTGCATTGGGCAGAGCGTTTTCACCTATGCAATAATATTAATAATTAATAAATATTTTGGTGTATTGACACGTTTTGAGGTCTTCTGAATCCATTTATGCTATTTTTACGATATATATGTGTGTGTGTATGTTTGTTCGTGTGAATGTGAGTGAACACGATAACTCCTAAACGGGGCATTCGATGGAGCTCAAATTGTGTATATGTGTCATAAACCACCGTCGCATGACTGGTATTGATTTTGGAGTGTATAGGACTTAAGTTTTTCTACAGGGCTACGACAAAGATTTCTTTTACATTATGGCCTATGGGGGGAAATTCTTGATAGTGCGCGAGCGTTTAAACGGTATATTCGATTGATCTCAAATTCCGTATATATATGTTTGAATTATTCATCGATTCAAATTTATTTAAATTCTTGGTCATGATCTTAATCGTAAGTGTTCGGAAAGTCGAGTGGAGTCACTCCAGATATTTTCGTATTTCAATATCGCATTTAAAGAATGGCATTGTCTTCCTTACTGACAGAATTTTTGCATCCACCAAGTGGTCTTCATTGGGCAGAGCGTTTGCAATGATATTAATAATTGATATGCAATGCAATTGATATGCGCCTATGCAATAATATTAATAATTGAGCTTAAGTAAATGGAAATAGAAATAATTATCTTAAGTACCGCAAATTGCTTCATGCCTTCCAAGATATTTCGAAAAGTACTCAGAGCCACGTTCTGAAAAGAAAGTTAAATCATTATGAACGCGCCATACCATAAAAGAATTTCCAACACGATCTTTACACTATCGTCATGGTTAACGGAATTTCCAAGAAACGGCGACAGCGATTAACGGTCCGCGCCCATCGTTGCTTCCCGGCATGAGTCTGACTGCTTCCACTGAGTCGCATCGCTTTTCCATTTGCTACATGTTTTTCTTTTAGTTTTCGTTCCATTTATAACATGTCTTGAAACTCTGGCACAACAAGCTTTGCACCATTTGGAGCACTCGCAGACTTTGTCTGTAAGCAAAGACGAGTTTTGGCACAAACGGAGATTGGATGTTTCGGTGTTCCTGCAAACATGACAATGAGCAGGTGTACGCAAGTAGGACGATAAATTATTTGATTTTAATCACTAAAACTTCTCCATATCTCAAAAAAAATTATTCTTTGTTTCATTTGCGCTTTTGCGCTTCTTAAATTAAAAAATCTGGTGTGCCTCCACTCGACTTTCCGAACACTTACGATTAAGATCATGACCAAGCATTTAAATAAATTTTAATCGATGAATCATTCAAATATATATACCAAATTGAAGCTCAATCGAATGTACCGTTTAAACGCTAGCGCACTTTCAAGAATTTCTCCCCATAGGCCATAATGTAAAAGAAATCTTTGTCGTAGCCCTGTAGAAAAACTATAAGTCCTATACACACCAAAATCAATACCGGTCTTGCGATGGTGGTTTATAACATGTATACCCAATTTGAGCTCAATCGAATGTACCGTTTAAACGCTAGCGCACTTTCCAGAATTTCCCCCCATAGGCCATAATGTAAAAGAAATCTTTGTCGTAGCCCTGTAGAAAAACTATAAGACCTATACACACCAAAATCAATACAGGTCTTGCGACGGTGGTTTATAACATATATACACTTTTGGAGCTCAATCGAAAGTACCGTTTAAACGCTAGCGCATTTTCAAGAATTTCTCCCTATAGGCCATAATGTAAAAGAAATCTTTGTCGTAGCCCTGTAGAAAAACTATAAGTCCTATACACCCAAATCAATACCGGTCTTGCGACGGTGGTTTATAACATATATACCCAATTTGAGCTCAATCGCATGCCCCGTTCAGGAGCTATCGTGTTCACTCACATACACACAAACACACATACACACACACACACACATACACACATACATACAACATCTCGTAAAAATAGCATCCATGAATTCAGAAGACCTCAAAACGTGTCAATACACCAAATCTCGAATTCGAATTTTTTCATGATGACAATACTTTCCTTACATGGTACATGTTCGGAAAGTAAAAAGCATGATTTGCTGAGCGTTTTCTTTCATGTTGTTCGTCTCATGTGAACATTAAAAAACATGTGTCCATTCCAAACGGTTTTGTTAAAAGTTATCAAGAACAAAAGCTCATTGGCCTGTTGCCAATAAATATTTTACAATTCTTTATTTTCATAAATCAGAGCAAAATTTACTCTTTTTTCCCTTTCAACTTCCATGTTTCTTGAAATAGAAAAGGCACGATGTGCCACAATTTTCGCTTCTTCTGTTATTTTATTTACTATTATTTTTTATTCTTCAAAGTTACACCAGTGTCATCTGCCTAAGAATGGAGGAGGTCTTGGACGGCTTACTTTTAAAGGGGTTCTAAAGCGCATTCACGTTACGTCTGGTGAAAATCTTCCAAAACTCCAAACCGTTAGATCGACACCTGCAACAAAGGCCAGAACCCTGTATATCCATACTTAAGTCATTAAAAAATATATATATAAAAATTCGATGTCTTATCTACTCGGCTATTGTTTTGCTTTCCAATTTCTTAATCTTCAGAATTAAATTAGCCCTATAAAAATACCAAACAATTTTGTTAAAATTTATTCAGAACGGAAACCCATTTTCCTGTTGCATATATTTTTAAATAATATTTTTATATTCCAAACTCATTTGATTTCTTTAACTTGTATCTGACTTTTCAAAAATACCGAGCTTTTTGAGCAATCCAGTATTATTTATAAATGTTTAAATAGAGTTTTTTTTTTTTTTAAAGAAGAGTTGAAGACTTTGATACTAGTTTTTGAAGTATTTCATTTCCCGAGGCGTTTAACCACATATCATATCTTTCATGGCTTTTCATCCAACTCAGGAAAGTTGCCAAGTCAAACGTCAAAATAACCAGTATATTCTGGACGATTTCCAGCTCTTGCATCTTGAATTCCTCTTCAAAAAATTATTCGAGTAAATTTCCAGATATTTCACGCTAGTTAGGCATACATTGGTGTCTTCATCATTGTCGTCACTTTACATTAGCGTTTAATAAAAATTTTACGTAGCTAAAATACTCTTATTTGCTATCTAAAATGCAAGATTTCCTCGTGAAAATAAATTTTAAAACTCTTTAAATAAACAAAATAACAGTCTTAATGCTTCATAGCCATAATAGTTATAGTGGATATCTAAAAGACATGATTTCCAAGTGAAGTGAAAATATAGTCCAAAATTTTTAGAATGCACAAATTTAAATGCAGTTTTAATACTCACATAGTTGTACTTTATATCTAAAATACATAAGATGCTTCAGTGAAATGCGTTTTTAAACATTTAGAATGCACAAACTCACGAAGTTTTGATAATACTTCAAGATTTCAAAAGAAAGCAGCCTGTTTTCATAAGTTCACTAAATATATCTTTAATTATCTTGTAAATTGGTTAACAGTATTACTTTCAAATTAATTTTCCATTTCTGTTTTAAAATACTTAATGAATACTGGTATTCTAGTATCTAAATCGGGAAGCACACGTAGACAAGAAGAAAAAGACGGAAAAGTGAAGATAAAAGAAATAGTTTTTATATTTGAAACATTAATTCAATGGCCTCGTTTTCATTTAAAAATGTGTTAACATCCCTTACAAAATGTTTTTATTTTTTGAGAGGTTCTAAACACATTTATTATTATTATAATTATTTTACGTAACTTCGTAAATATGCAATTCCCAGTACAAACATTACCTACTGCTGTTTTGATTGATTGATTGATTATGCCTCGTTTACAATAGATTTTAAATTTTAATGCTCTATGATTAAATCTCAATAAGTTAGTATATGGTTTCTCCATAATACAGGTTGGTTATAATTAAACTTCCCCTACAAGCACAATTAGTAGCGAGATTGTAACTAAACTTGGAATGTAAGCTATACAGGAGATGCACTCAAAGAATTTTGAAAAAGAAAAATAAAATAGTTCAAAAAATGTCCACTAGGTGGCACTGTGCATGGAAAAATAGCAAATTTAGCAATGGAAATGGCTAATTCGAAACGTGCAAATAAATTCAACAATTATTCAATAATTCAGCCATTTCGGTCATCTTTTTCAGCTGATTTAGCCATGCAAAGCTCAACCCTGTGGAAAAAGTTTTGAATTTTGACTAATTTTTATAAACTTGAACTGACCGTCTAACAACGTAGATGGCGTTCTAAAGCAAACTTTATTGTGCACAACTAAAAAAGGGGTTTATTAAAAGAAAATGAGTTTTGTTTTTTCTTGTACATCAGTGACATGTATTACAAAAGAAAAACTTTCGTGGAATTTAACGTTTAGCGAAGTTTTTCACTGCACAAAAAATGAATCTTTAATGATTGTTTAAAAGTATTTGGGAAAGTTCAACAAAATCTCGTTTATTTGGCTGGACTGATTGATTGTTGGATTAAAAAAGTATTTCTTTTGACTTTATCACTCCAGCTGTCATGTTTTACATGAAATAGGAACTATAAATAAATCAAAACTCTAATCTAAGCACTTCCATTCTCTAAACCATTTCACCTAATTCGAATTAACCCCGTTTTATTTTCACGGGGATTTTCTTATCTGTAAAGCAATTCCACAATTTTAAATATTTCTTTGATAATGCTGGCACCTGGCAGCACTCCAAGTTCTTTAGTGTGAGATAAACAAATACAAAAAAGATATTTGTTCAGGAAAAAAATTCACTGTATCACTTTTTTTTAAAATCATCTCATGAGACAACCCCACCACACTTTCTTTTAAAAATGTAATGTAAAGATAAAGCAAGGTCTTGTAATTACCCACCTCATGTATGAGCGACATTTGAGACTCCCAGACTGGAGAATAAAAGTATTACTCATAAATCACATGCAGTGAAGAAACTGAATATGTATATATATATATATATACACACACATCACAATCTTAGTTTTCCATTACAGGGCTTTGCGTCAAGGGAAATTGCTATACATATTAAAATCCTACATTGGAAAGAAAAAAATAAAATTCTCAATTTTAAATATTTAAATCACTTTCAACAGAGATTAGTTATCAAGGACACGAACAATTTTAGAACGTAACATTTGTTCCACATTAAGTGTAATGCTTTATTAGAAACTCTTTAAGCATTTATTTTTTATGTATCTGAATATTTTTCCCTTTGATGTTTAAACATTGAGTGCCACGTTTAGGTTACCGCAAAGGCAGACGATGGCGTGTACCTGGCGTCCTTGCATTCAGTAAATAATATGGAATTTTAAAGACTTTAATGTAATTTAAATCATCATTAAAAATCGGAAATCGTCCGAGAAAATTTGCGCAGTAGCGGTTTTTGTACCCGATGGCAGTCCGGAAATGGCATTGGGCAATCTATCCAGCTGTTCTCGCATTCTTCCATTTTTCAGCAGATGTCAGTGCTGTTCAAAAGAATCGTGACCATTTTTTGACGGGAAATGACGAGCTAAAAAGTAAAGGATTCTCGTGAAGCTATGTCACCCGCAACTATTTTTATAGAAATTAAACCTATTCCTCGTGACTGGCAGCAGTCCAAACGTCAGAGTTTGGTGTTCCCAGAGCGGGAACACTGCGCGTTAAAGGGTTAAGCAAGCCTTCGACTTTGGTATTCCAGAGAAACTTTTATGCGTCAAAAAAGGGTCTCTAGATCTGTGGCACGCGATGAACGTTTCGATCGTCCGCCCTCTTGCTGGTCGTTAAGTCGAGCGATGGCAACGGCTGCCCTTTTTTCATCATGGGGCAATCTCTCCAGCTGTTCTCGCATTCTTCCATTTTCCAGCAGATGTCAGTGCTGTTAAATATAATCGTGACCATTTTTGTTACGGGAAATGACGTGCTAAAAAGTAAAGGATTCTCGTGGAACTATGTCCCCCGCGACTATTTTTATAGGAATCAAATTTATTCTTCGTGACTGGCAACAGTCATAACGCCAGAGTTTGGTGTTCCTAGAGCGGGAACACTGCGCTTCATCGTCACTCATCAGTAGTCTAAAGATTTACTACATTGAGTTTTCCCGGGGGGAGGGGGGCTGAAAAGCCTTTTATCTCTTCCCTGGATCGATCACTCTTATCAGAAACAAGCAAATGTTTATTGGGTTATGAATCTTTATAAACGTAACGGCGAGTAGCACAGTTTACTAAAAACACTATAACTTCAGTGAAAGGTAAGAAAACAAAGTTACATAAATTAGCCCCTCCTTAACATTTACGTTGCTCCAATTCACAATTTAATTATTGTGCATTACATTTCGTATGAGTCAATAAACCTTTTTTTTTTTAACCAGCCCATCCCCGCAAAAGAATTCTGTATCCACCATTATATGTTTAGAATGCTAACTAGCAGAAATTTCTTATCTTCGTCGAAATTTATTTTCTACAAGGTTCAAAAGATTTTAAATACTCATTTCTAAATGTCTTCGACTTTGTAATGACCTTGTTTTGCTTGAGAAAAATGAAGAAGCGTGAAGCATAGTCAAGATCCATGAGTTTTATCGCCGTACGAATGATTAATGACAGCTCATTTCTTGTGCAAATTCATTCACAGAACATTTATTATAAATGAAATAAAATTGATTCTTAGTTATTTTAGATTTTATCATAAGACAAGTATAAACAAACACACACAAAATTTCAAGATTTGCGGAATTTAGTAACATAGGATTACTTATAGTTCCTTATATCATTTTTATACAAATATCTCTCAACAAACTACCTGATCAAAATCGCTAAACTTGGCAAACCACATATTTTATTCTTTCGTAAAACTCTAAATTAGATAAGTTTTGTTGTAGTAAATCCTTAGTCTCTTTTAACCCTTTAGCGCGCAGTGTTCCCGCTCTGGGACACCAAACTCTGACGTTTTGACTGTTGCCAATCACGAAGAATAGATTGGATTTCTATAAAAATAGTGGCAAGTGACATTGCTCCGCAAGAATCCTTTACTTTTGAGCACGTCCTTTCCCGTAAAAAAGTCGTCACTATTATTTTTAACAGCACTGACATCTGCTGAAAAATGGAAGAATGCAAGAACAGCTGGATGGATTGCCCCATGCTGAAAAAAGGCGCACAGCCAGCTGCGTCAAAAAAGGGTCTCTAGATCTGTGGCAAGTGATAAACGTTTCAATCGTCCGCCCTCTTTCTGGTCGTTAAGTCGAGCGATGGCAACGGCTGCCCTTTTTTAAGCATTGAACAATCTATCCAGCTGCTCTAGCATTCTTCCATTTTTCAGCAGATGTCAGTGCTGTTAAAAATAATCGTGACAATTCTTTTGCTGGAAATGACGTGCTAAATAGTAAAGGATTCTCGTGGAGCTCTGTCACCCGCCACTATTTTTATAGAAATCCAATCTATTCTTCATGACGGGCAACACTAAAACTTCAGAGTTGGGTGTTCCCAGAGCGGGAACACTGCGCGTTAAAGGGTTAAAAACTTCTAGAGTATGCCCAAACGCTGCGCAACTGCCGGACGCAAAATGCATGTCTCAATTCTCAAATTGAAATGTTTGTAATTCACTAAGAAGCACGGTCCACAAATCACGTATTGTAATAATTTGGCGAGTGATGCAAATGAACCTTCACATCGGCATTACCAGAAACAAAGGAAAATTCTCTTCTATAAATAAATTATTATCAACCTGGTGAATATGTCAACTGTTGACCGGTTTGACATATTTGGCATTGAGCGCAAATGTATTTCTATTAAAGAATCTGAACAAATTTAAATCTAGTGGTGTTCTTGAATTAAATAATTACACACACACAAAAAAGAACGAACTTTTTTAAATGTATGTCTAAAAGGTTTGGTCTCGTGGACCTTTATTTTACATTCATTTTCTGGTGTAGTTATAGCCCCCTTACAGGCGAGAGTGAGCCCCCGAGAGTCCAAATGTGCCGCTTTGGGGATCATTGGCTTTACAGGTATTAACCTTTGTCTTCACAAATAGGAATATGAAAATGAAGAAGTTCGAAGACAATACTTGTCTTATATTCGTGACTATTTTTTGACGATGAAAACGAATCGATTTTATCGTCAGTTTAATTTAACAGGTCAGTTTTAAGTTTTGTAATTTAAGAGGAATCAGTTTAAACTAACTGATGTTAACCCTTTCAAGCGCAACCTTTTCCTAATGCTGAAAAAAGGGCAGCCGTTGCCATCGCTCGACTTAACGACCAGCAAGATGGCGGACGATCCAAACGTTCATCGCGTGCCACAGACCGAGAGACCCATTTTTATGCTGCATCAAAGAAGGGTCTCTAGATTGCATGATTTCTTTGATGCAGCATAAAAAAGGGTCTCCCGGTCTGTGGCACGCGATGAACGTTTCGATCGTCCGCCATCTTGCTGGTCGTTAAGTCCAGCGATGGCAACGGCTGCCCTTTTTTCAGCATGGGGCAATCTATCCAGCTGCTCTCGCATTTTTCCATTTTTCAGCGCTGTTAAAAAGAATCGTGACCATTTTAGTACGGGAAAGGACGTGCTAAAAAGTAAAGGATTCTCGTGGAGCTATGTCACAACTATTTTTATAGAAATCAAATCTATTCTTCGCGACTGGTAACAGTCCAAACGTCAAAGTTTGGTGTTCCCAGAGCGGGAACACTGAGCGTTAAAGGGTTAATCAGTTAATTTAAACTGATTAACTATTTTTTCCTTACTCAGATTTATACGTTTATAAAAATTTCTTTTTAGTTCCTTGTAAGTGGTTGTCATTCTTTTTACTAGTTTTTCAAATGCATTCACATGTACCCACATATTCATTGATTTTCCTGATTAACTATATTTTCAGCAGTTCAATGCATGAAAATTTAAATGGCCACCTATTGTTTTGCAAATGATAAAAATCTGGAGTGACTCCACTCGACTTTTCGAAGACTTACGATTAAGATCATGACCAAGCATTTAAATCAATTTTAATCGATGAAACATTCAAACATATATACCAAATGGAAACTCAATCGAATGCACCATTTAAACGCTAGCGCACTTTCAAGACTTTCTCCCCATAGGCTATAATGTAAAAGAAATCTTTGTCGTAGCCCTGTAGAAAAACTATACGTGCTATACACACCCAAATCAATACCGGTCTTGCAACGGTGGTTTGTAACATATATGTCCTATTTGAGCTCAATCAAATGATCCGTTTAGGAGCTATCGTGTTCACTCACATACACACATACATACATACATCTCGTAAAAACAGCTTCAATGTATTCAGAAGATCTCAAAACGTGTCAATACATCAAAATCTCGAAGTCGAATTTTTTCATGATGGCAATACTTTCCTTACAGGGTACATGTTCGGAAAGTAAAAATGATAAATGATTGCTTTCTTTTATCTTAACGCAAACACTCTATTGCTGAACTAATTTTTCATTTATTTAGACGCATTTGTATGGTTACTGATGCTTGATTTTAATCGCAAGTATGTCGATCTATTTCTATATTACATTTATGAATGAATTAGCATATAAAGGCATTAAGTATACTTCACAATAAGAAAAAAATTAGAAAAAAGTACTTTTTTAAAAAAAATATATACTTTTTAGTGAGGCCAGAAATGATACATATATCCACTCGATGAAATATTTTTTTAATTTTCCATCGAAAAAAGAAAAAAAAATTCTGAAAAACTGCTATTACAGGCTAAAGAAAAACAAAAATTTTAATAACATGTTTTTTTTTAATTCTGTACCTATTTAAAGTGCATTTTATTTTATTATAAATTGATTTTATTAATACGTTAATTATTCGTTGACGGTTGAGTAAGTCTCAATCATTTCATGCGTGCTAAGTCACACATGTTTGCCATTTTTCCTTTGTGAATTTCAGGAAACCGTTCCCAAGTTCCACCTTACAGGGTTGACTGAATGAAATTTTATGCCGTAAATTCCCTAACATTTCCCAAATTAATTCCATTAAGGAATGTTGGTCTAAGTAGGACTGCCCCTGCGACTATGGAAGGGTTTGCGCTGCAAAAAAAGGAGACAGATCCAACAATTCCAGCTTGCCGGAAAACTGTAATAAACGTTTCGTTATTCAACACAAACTAACAATATAGGTTAACTTCATGCTTTGAGTAACACAGGAAGTAACGATGGGAGCTACATCCTCTTGGCACCAAATGAAAACAATTTTTTTTAATGCAAGGTAATATACGTAGTTCTAAAATCCCGTAAAATGGAGCTAACACATCTCTTTTTTACAGTGAACTGTACAATTTTCAAATTAAACAGTTAGAGAAAGTCGCAGCATGCATTTAACTACAGTAAAATCAGTTTTAAAGAGATCAGGAGTTTGTCTTGTTATCTTGTTTCGACTAGTACTAAACTAGAGTGCTGTTAACTAGAAAACTAGAGAGCTGTTAACTAGAAAACTAGAGTATTGTTAACTAGAAAACTAGAGTGCTGTTAACTTCGCAGTACGAGAAAATTCTTGCTTTTGAGCTGCACAAGCGTTATATGAAGAATTTTAAGAGACAATTTTTCATAAACTTACATCAACTAGAAAGCGAAATTAATAAGAGAAAGACAGTTTTTTGCAAGTTCCTGGGACATTTGGTTTAGAAAAATTTTGTTGTGATCCAATAAATACTAGAAAAAAAATTCATATTCTAAAGAATGTTTTATTATTATCTTTGAGGTTATGAGAAAATAAAGAAAAGTAGCAAGGCTGCATATCAGAAATTATATATTTTTCAAAAAAAAAAAAAAAACGTTGCCCTCTCTACTTTATTTTCTTTCTCGTTTATTTTCATTTTTCAAGGCGGCATACATTTACTTGTCTTGTCTTCCAGCTATGCTTGGTTTGCCTTTGTAAACGTTCTTTACTTAACAATTACTTCTATCCTTTTGTGTGCATGTGAATTGTACGGCAAATTCGGAAACCATGAATTTAGAAAAAAAAATGAACACAAACTTTAAAATTTAACTGTAAGCATGCATGATGGCAGCCTATCGTATAATTAGTTAGTTCTGTTTTTAAATTGACCAAAGAACGGGATTTTACCATGTCTCTTGAAATCAAGCCAGATACACTGCTGGCCATCGTAAATGCAACACCCTGAAGGAAGCATGCAAATAATATGAAATTTACAACATGCATTAGCTGAGGTGAGATATGCAAATGATTAGAATTTCAGCGCAGACGCACTTCAAGCGCGCCTGTGGCGCCACCTCAAAGCGCTATTTAAGGCTTGGAGATTTCGACGGTTTCAAGTACAGCAATTGTGTTTTTCTTGCTTTTTTTTCAAAAAAACGATAAATTATGCCTCGTAGGAAACAACGATCATCTTTTGATCAAGTATCCGAGTTTGACAGAGGAAGGATAGTGGCATACCGAGATTGTGGGTTATCTTTCAGGGAAATCGGTCGTCGTATTGGACGAAACCAAACAACTGTGATGCGGATATGTGATCGTTGGGTGCAGGAGGGTACGACGGACAGACGTGATCGACCGCATCGACCTCAGTGCACCACGTCACGTGATGACAGGCAGATTGTACGCATGGCAGTGACGGACCGCTCAGTCACATCACGAACCATATCACAGCAGATTCAGTCTGTAACGCATCATCCAGTGTCTGCGCGTACCATTCGACGTCGTTTACAGCAGAATGGTCTGTCCGCAAGACGTCCGTTGCTTTGTCTACCTCTGACGCGGAACCACAGACGTCTCCGCCGCCAATGGTGCGATGAAAGACGGATGTGGACGACAGAATGGAATGAAATTCTCTTTACTGACGAGTCACGCTTCTGTATGCAACACCACGACGGTCGGATTCGAGTCTGGAGACACCGTGGAGAGAGGATGCTGAACAGCTGCATTATGCACCGTCACACTGGTCCTGCACCGGGTATTATGGTATGGGGCGGTATCGGATATCTCTCTCGCACTCCTCTAGTACGCATTGCCGGTACTTTAACCAGCCAGCGCTACATCTCCGAGGTGTTGGAGCCAGTTGTCCTTTCTTACCTTCAGGGCTTGCCAACAGCCATATTTCAGCAGGATAATGCACGGCCACACGTGGCACGCATTGTCCAAGGGTTCTTCGTCAATCACCAGATTGAATTGCTTCCCTGGCCGGCGCGCTCTCCGGATCTTTCGCCGATAGAAAACATGTGGTCCATGGTTGCTCAACGACTGACCCAGAGTTCATCCCCAGCTGTCACACCAGATCAACTTTGGCAACGTGTGGAAGCTGCTTGGTCTGCTGTACCCCAAGAACACATTCAAAGTCTCTTTGAATCAATGCCGAGGCGTGTGGCAGCTGTGATCTCCAACAACGGCGGCTACTCTGGGTATTGATTTTGGCAGGAACCACGCTTCATAGAATGCTGTAAATTTAATCATTTGTTACTTGGTCAACATGTTATCTACACAATAAATTTTGTTGTGATATCTCTTGTTTTTCTTGGTGTTGCAATTTGGGTGGCCAGCAGTGTAGAAATCTCTTATCATGGATATGAACACACGATTTAATCAAAAATTCGATTCTATGTCTGTTTAACCCCTCTTAAAGCATTTTCAGGCCTCGCAGTCGGTCCCATTTTTTTAAAATTCCTACCTTCATCAAAGTTTTATTTATACAGCCTAGTATTTTAATGGTTTGATAGACGAAACCTTAACATCTAAAAGAAGATTTAACAACTGTTGAAGAAGCAGAACATTTTACTCTATTATTTATAGAGGTAGGAATTTAAAAAAAAAAAAATCTGGAGTGACTCCACTCGACTTTCCGAACACTTACGATTAAGATCATTACCAAGCATTTAAATAAATTTTAATCGATGAATAACTCAAACATATATACCAAACTGAAACTCAATCGAATGCACCGTTTAAACGCTTGCGCACTTTCAAGAATTTCTCCCCATATGCCATTATGCCATAATATAAAAGAAAGTTTTGTCGTAGCCCTGTAGGAGAACTATAAGTCCTATACACACCCAAATCAATACCGGTCTTAGGATGGTGGTTAATAACATGTATACCCAATTTGAGCTCAATCGAATGTATCGTTTAAACGCTAGCGCACTTTCAAGAATTTCCCCCGATAGGCCATAATGTAAAAGAAAACTTTGTCGTAGCCCTGTAGAAAAACTATAAGTCCTATACACACTTTAAAATCAATACCGGTCTTGCGACGGTGGTTTATGACATACATATCCAATTTGAGCTCAATCGAATGCTCCGTTCAGGAGCTATCGTGTTCACTCACATACACACAAACACACACATACACACATACATCTCGTAAAAATAGCATAAATGAATTCAGAAGACCTAAAAACGTGTAAAAACACCAAAATCTCGAAGTCGAATTTTTTCATGATTACAATACTTTCCTTACATGGTACATGTTCGGAAAGTAAAAAGGGACTGCGCCTGCATTATATAGGCTGTTTTATTCCTATATAATAAGTTCATAGTCGGCCATCTTGGGTGAGGCAACTTTTCAACAGTCACGCCGTGTTTGACAGACAACAGTAATAAATCGAAAGTAACAATAATACAGCCATCAACAAAATACATTCTCAATCCATTGTTGGTAAACTTCTTATAGTAGCATTTTGCAACAATCTTTCTTACGCTCTCTGAAAAAGTAATACCTGCATCTTAAACCTCTCCTGTTTTGTTCCTTTGAAATGAATTGACTATTTTTCTGGTTTCTCAAAGAATTTTGCGTCCACCGATTCAAAATGAATTGTTTTAAACTATTTCTCGCAACTGAAAAGTGGATTAAAAGATGCCTCAGGTACTTGCCTGAATTTTATTCACAGTACTAAGCATAATGTGTAAAGTTATAGGGTACACATATACTATAGGTAATATTTAGCTAGCGATTGTTTTTCTGAGTTGTCTCCAACACGGACATTCAATATTAAAATTCTAAATTTAAAAGTGGTAGAAAAAATCTAGTGGTAGAAGAATGAAATAACGCTGTTTTAAAAGTTAAACTCCTTTCTGAAACTTGGAGCAGTGTAGAAGATTGAGTACTTGCTAACATCGCAGTCTTATAAAGAATTTAAAATTTAGTCATGATACTTGCTACGAAAATTCTGAGTCTATAAATATCGATTGCTTCAAGTAGCTGAGTCTATAAATACCTCCGAATCACGTTTTACTGCTCCGTAAAACGGGAAAAAAAATTGAAATGTAGACAGTCATTTGTGTACACGCTTTTGGAAAGATCTTGTGAGAAAAATATAATAAAACTTTCTTTCCCTCCCTTTAAAACAAATACGGTTCAAGCTTCGCATCTCTTTCCTAACCCTTTAACGCTCAGTGTTCCCGCTCTAGGAACACCAATCTCAGACGTTTTGACTGTTGCCAGTCACGAAGAATAGATTGGATTTCTATAAAAAGAGTGGCGGGTGACAGAGCTCCACGAGAATCCTTTACTTTTTAGCACGTCCTTTCCCGTAGGAAAAATGGTCACGATTATTTTTAACAGCACTGATATCTGCTGAAAAATGGAAGAATGCGACAACCGCTGGATAGATTGAGCAATGCTGAAAAAAGGGCAGCCGTTGCCATCGCTCGACTTCACGACCAGCAAGAGGGCGGACGATCAAAACGTTCATCGCGTGCCACAGATCTAGAGACCCTTTTTTGACGCAGCTGGCTGTATGGCACAGCCAGCTGCGTCAAAAAAAGGGTCTCTAGATCGACAGTTTCGCAATCCCTTCCGGATGTTCACTGCTCTCTTTTTTTTTCCATCTAGTTGCTGTGGTTGCATAGAAAAGTTCGAAGAAAAAGATGAAAAACTGGAAAAATTCGTGGAAGACATTGAAGTCATCAATATGTGAGTATAATCATAAGATTGCTCAACTTTGAAATCAGTCATGGCCCCCTACAAGGGTGGGGAGCTGGGTCCAGGGTCGGCCCTAGTGGGGTCCCGAGTGCAGCCCTGTGCAGTTTAAATTGTTAATTATCATAACTAATACAAACTAGATAGAATATTTTGAATGTTTTTTTATCCAATGAAATTCAGCACTCTACAGCTGCTGCTAATCGTAGCTTAAAATTTAAAAATAACATATTGTTACAGAAATACTCTGCTAGTTTCCTGGGTTCATCGATCTAAAGTCCAGTTCGTGTACAAAGTTCTAGTAAAGAGTCCATTGGTCAGGATGGAACACAAACTTTATTGCCTCTAGAACCGCGTAGAACCATCAGCTGTACAAAATTCACAAGCACAATCTAACAGTAATGTGCTTTTAACAGTTCGCTTAGATCAGAAGCTTTCACAAATGCTAAATTTTTCACACAAAATAAAACAATTTCACAGGCAAAAAATCAGTGAAAATACACGAGAGATAACACTAACAGTCTCTCAAGACCCAGCAATCAAGAATTGACACACAGCACTTTAAAAACAGCTTCGAAAAGCAAGCGGAAACACCACTTCTATAGCACTGTCAGTGAAAAGCAAACGTACTCAGTCAGACAGCTCCACTCACGCACTGAACTGGGGCTCAGCTCACGCTCTTATTTATAGGTAGGGCAGAAGCTGCAAGAAACTTCCAGAAGAGCCTATTTCTCGAGGATTGCACATAAAGCGGGAATTTTGATTACGTCATAGAAGAGAAATGTTAGGTTATTATGTGATTTTAATGTAACAAAAGCAGCTTGACAGACCCCATAGGGAAAATCGCGCCCAATGACCAAAATGTCGCCATGCTTGGCGACTTTCGGCAAAATATCGCCCAATTGGGTGCCAAAAATAAGTCCCCAAAAGTGAAGTCATCGAAGGCCTACGACCCATATTTCTCGAGATTTCTAGAAACCCATAGAAAAACAATGGGGAAACCGAAACCTCCGTATTTCCGGTTCTGGTGGGCTGATTTTGATGCAACAAAAAGCAAGATTTAACTATTTGAAGCGTAGAATACAAATTTTTACCTATTTTAAGCCTCAGAACAGCGGGTTGCCCCTTAACAATATTTATGATCCATCGTTTATCGTAGGACGTTTAGCAAAACTGTCATTCGATGTGTTGTGTGGCGAATTACTGCTATCCTTTCTTCCAGCAAGACCCGCTGATGTCAGTGGCAGTGTGAAGTTCACAGGACAGTGATTTAAGTTGGCTCCCATCTCTGGGTCAGAGATTTTGCTATATGTGTCCATCGTGCCTTCTAGATACTAACGTGACACTTATACCGCTGCTGCACAGCGCATGCGCTCGTTTAACCGCAGCACACACATTCAAAAACTCAAGCCAGTAAGAAAGAATAACCCCATAAAGTGAACCGCTGAGTCTTGGAAAATATTTAAGAAAATGCCTTTAACCGTTTGAGGCGCAAACCTTTCCCAATGCTGAAAAAAAAGGGCAGCCGTTGCCATCGCTCGACTTAACTACCAGCAAGATGGCTGACGATCGAAGCTTTTTGACGCAGCTGGCTCTGCCGCAGAGTTAAGTCGAACGATGGCAACGACTTCCCTTTTTTCAGCATGGGGCAATCTATCCAGCTTTTCGCGCATTCTTCCATTTTTCAGCTGATGTTAGTGCTGTTGAAAATAATCGTGACCCTTTTTTGACGGGAAATGACGTGCTAAAAATAAGTAACGGATTCTCGTGGAGCTATGTCCCCCGCGACTATTTTTATAGGAATCAAATGTATTCTTCGTGACTGGCAACAGTCATAACGCCAGAGTTTGGTGTTCCCAGGGCGGGAACACTGCGCGTTAAAGGGTTCATCGTCACTCATCAGTAATCTAAAGATTTACTACATTTTATTGAGTTTTCCCGGGGGGAGGGGGGGCCTGAAAAGCCTTTTATCTCTTCCCTGGATCGATCACTCTTATCATAAACAAGCAAATGTTTATTGGGTTATGAAAGTTTATAAACGTAACGGCGAGTAGCACAGTTACTAAAAACACTATAATTTCAGTGAAAGGTAAGAAAACAAAGTTACCATCAAAACGTCCATCTTGCTGGTCGTTAAGTTGAGCGATGGCAACGGCTGCCCTTTTTTCAGCATTGGGCAATCTATCTGGCCGTTCTCGCATTCTTCCATTTTTCAGTAGATGTCAGTGTTGTTAAAAATAATTGTGACCATTCTTTTTAACGGGAAATGACGTGCTAAAAAGTAAAGGATTCTCGTGGAGCTATGTCACCCGCCACTATTTTTATAGAAATCCAATCTATTCTTCGTGACTGGCAACCGTCAAAACGCCTGAATTGGGTGTTCCCAGAGTGGGAACACTGCGCGTTAACGGGTTAAAAAGCTTTTACCGTGGACTGTTTACCGATGTCGGTGCTGGAAGGAAGTATTCAGCACTGCTTTCCAACTTCTATGAAGTCTCTTTCAATCGACTTTCATGCAAAAAGAAATGGTGCGAAATCGGTAGCATGGCCTCCATTTATTCCAGTGGGGAAGGGGAGTCAGCTTTATATCTCTTTCAGTTTGAAGTCACGTTGAACTGGCTCTTTTCCATCGTCGCCAAGGGAGAACGCCCGATGCGTCGTTCGGGCCTCAGCATGGCTCGTCTGCATCGGTCGTTTAAAAAAAACACGGTTGGGAAGCAACGATGAACGCAAAAGAAAATCTCAACCGTTATGCTTTTAAAAACGATAGAAGAGAACAGGGTTTCAGTTCTCAAAAAATTTATACTTTTAAATTTGTATACGAAATCCCTTTAAAAAAAAATATTCAAAATATTAAATGCACAAATTTTCATGCACAAATGTCATGCACAAATTTTCAGAATGACATTTAAAAAAATGTCAGAGATAAGAAGATTAAAAATAGGCTGACTTAAACTACTTTTCAATCGCCCCTCAGGCGAACAAATCATGTCGGATGATCGAATTTCAGGGGTCATACAGAAATGACGACATTATTTTTTTCACTCTAGTAACAAGCGTTTGCATGCCAATTCATGTATAGCCCTCAATCCTCTTTGTTTAAAGACTTTTGTGATAAAAAGGTGAAATTTTGTTTATCATCTCTTCAGTGTATGGTGCATATTTTACAAATCTGGAACTTTTTTTTGTACAGAGACCGTGTACAAATGTAAGTTTATCAAGAGAGGAATATTTTTACGAAGTCTTATTTCTGCCTTATGTCGAACATTTTTTTCTATTTATATTGCTACCGTATCTCTAATAAAAAGTTAAAGACCATGATCACCTTTTTGGGATACCCTGTACCATTACAGTCCAACCTAGTTAATAAAAACTTCTACGAGCACTGGAGATTCAAGAATAAAATATTTCGTTAACAAAATCCTTTGAGCTAATCCCGTAAAAATAAAATATCACTTTCGCAGTTAAAAAGCTATCTTCATTTTCCTATAGCGCTTAAATACATACAATTGTTCAAAAATTTCATTGACTCCAATTTTCTTCCTCATATGGCACAATTTCCTTGCATGCACATAAAATGAAAGATTATCATTTTAAAAAACCTTCGTCTCTTGTGCTCCTTGTAACTGGGGTTTATGTATGTATCTAAAATAAAACCAGAAACTCTGAATTTTAGTAAATTGAAGGAACACGATTTGTAAAAAAAAACTCGAGAATGCACACAGTCCCTTTTCTCCTCTGGCAGTGACGGATCCAGAAATCTTTTTTGGGTGGGGCTAAATTTTTAAAAAAGCTTATTTCACCCAATTAAAATGTACTATAAATCAAAATTTTAGTCTAAACCTAAGTATTAGGCTTTTTTTTTCGGGGGGGGGGGCTAAGTAATAAAATATGATCATTTTAGCTATTTAAAGTGTATCATAAAGCAGAATGTTACCCTTGAGCAATCGCTTTTGGGGGGGGGGGCTGAAGCCCCCTAGCACCTCCCCTGGATCCGCTACTGTACCTCTGGGTACCTTCTGTACAGTGAATATCATCAGAGGCACAGAAATGTCTTCTTGATCCGTCACTGCTGTGATGTTCTTAATTTTCTAGAAGCTCCCTCTACTCACTTTCTTTACAGTTGTGTCAGATATTTAGGAAATACTCTGTATATCCTAGAATGTTTGTCCTACAAATACACAGTGGATGAAGGTGAACGGAACACCTACGTCGTCAGTCCTTGCACTGACGAAGCCGTTAAATTTTATGCGAGTATTCTTTATTGAAACTAAATGCCCATTCACTTTTTCATGAAATGTTATTTTGATGATTCCAGTGTTGCTGTACGCACATTTGGGTCTGTAACTTACAGGACGCTGGTTTTGCGAAGTTAAGGCCTTATTTACACGGAGGGATTTTCGTGCGATTGGGTTGCTGTAACCAGTTGCAGAAACCTCTTTCCTGGAAATTTCCCTCGGTTACCTAGGGAACAGTCATCTCCAACTTCTTCGTTCAGAGGGGGGAAAATTGCAGGTTGCTGGAAATCCAGCCAATCGTAGTGCTTCCTATTTCTACGTCACAACACAAGATGTCGGAAGAATCAGCGTCAGCCATACCGTTCGTAGTGAAAGGAACGAGCGTGTGTGAAAACAAAATGTCCATGAAATGGAATATCGCCATGGAAATTGATTGGATCGAAGAAAAGAAAAATAAATATCCATCCGATCCGAAGATACACGAGGTATAAGCAACCAACGATATGCTATTTATAATGACATGCTCTAACAACTGCCCATTTGGTGAATCTCTGACGTTTGTGAACAAACACAGCAGGGTTTGTTTACTATGGCAACCCTGCGTGCTCATCTGGGCTCCCTGACTTGCAGGAATGAATTTCAGCAACTGGTTTCTGCAATCAAAATTGCTCTAAATTTTGTCCGTGTAATAAGGCCTTTACAGAGAGACAGGAGTATCAACTCTCTGCAAGGATCACGTGACACACGATTAATGCAGCTTATTATCGACCGTTATTACTTGTGGTTAGTTGCATTATTCATTGTTTTTGTTCTCTTTTCAGATATGAATGTCATTCGAAGAATGAAGTACTTTGTCGAACTTTTTGGCCTGTTTTAAAGGAATCAACACGATACAGCGCCTATTTCGAGCAACTCCAAATTTTTCTGTATTTTTAAAATGTTCGTTCATAAAATTCACAATAAGATATTTTGTACTAATTCAAATGTAGACCGATTTCTATTCACTTCAATAAAATCTATATTTGCACTATCTAATTTTGTTTTCTTTTCCCTTCTCCAAGCATTGCATACATTGCGAATACCCAAATACGTGTTTTCGAGGGAGTTTTTCTTAAATACGAGCCACATTTAGGTTGATTTTTTGGCGTGAGATTGAAATACATGTACGATGTTACGGTGTACGGGAGACCTACGGTCAGTAGCGGATCCAGAATTTTTTTTGGGGAGGGGCTAAATTTTGAAAAAAAAGCTTATTTCACCCAAACAAAATGTACAATAAAGCAAAATTTTAGTCTAAGGTAATGTAAAACTTTCTGGGAGGGGATCAGTTAAAAAAAAAAATCTGATGTGTCCAACACATGACTTCCTTGCACGTCCATTAGATCAAAAATATTTTCGACGCACTTCCTCTAAACTTATTTGTTTGAAAGAGATAAAATATCAATAATAGTAAGGTTTAGCGATTTCTAGACAAATATTTCGATATCGCCAAGCTGAGTTCAATTTGAAATATTTCCTTCTGACACTTTATTTGGCGATATTTCACCAAAAGCCGACAAACTTGAGATAGTCTGCGAGATTTTGGGGATAGCCAAAGTAGTCATTGACCACAGACTTTCAATGAATTGAATGCATCCATACACCTCAATGTATTTAAAGTCATTTGGCTCACCCTGTAAATAAATTCTCAGTCGATTGCTGTCAAAAAAGATATGGAAAACAGTTAGATATTACAATATTTCTAAATACAAAAGTTCAAAAATCTACGGGTTAAAGTTTTAGTGTTATACAAAATATGAAATAATTTTTGGCGCCAAATTTGGCGATATTTCGGCGAAACTCGTCAATGTCGACGACATTTGGCGAGATTTTAAGAATGAACCAAACAATGACAGATTATCGCCAAATTTGGCGATATTTCGCCAAAACTCGCCAAGAACGATGACAAATGGCGATACTTTGGGCATGGACCAAATGACTGACTATCGCCAAATTTGGCGATATTTCGCCAAAACTTGCCAATGTCGAGGACAGACGGCGAGTTTTTGGGCATGTACCAAACAATGACTGTCTACAGTTGTATTATATTGAAGATGTCCATAGACATTAAAGTACTGAAATTCTTTTCGGTGGTCCTGTATATAAACTCCCCAGTAGATTGGAACCAAAAATCGAGATACACAACTAGATGTTACAACATTCTTATATATGAAATTTCATAATAGTTTTTGAGATTTGAGAGTTAAATATGCACACACGTACACCAAAAGTCGCCAAGCTTGGCGACTTTTGGCATAGTTCTTTAGGGAGGCACGTGACCGTGGTCGGACCATTACCTAACTTATGTGGTAGGACGGTATTGTGCTTGAAATGGATGAATGCCCCTAAAATTGCCATTGACCGTAATGTATTGGAAATCTTTTGAGTGTTCCTGTAGCAGAACTACAAATGATAAAGACACTTTTTTTAATGGAGAAATTCATTTTCTAACTCTTTACAGCATACATCACTTCTGAGTCGTTTGAAATAGCCCAATACCTCTAAAAAACGCTTTGATGAATTTCGGCCCATAGAGCGTAATGTATTTCGAATCTTTTGGGCGGTTCTGTAGATAAACTATCCAGTCGAATGGAACCAAAAGGAGAGGTGCACAACTAGATGTTACAACTATCCAAAATATGAAGTTTCGACATTCTACGCCTAATAGCTTTTGAGTTAGGCGAGTTTAATGAATTTCGGCCCATAGGGCGTAATGTATTTCGAATCTTTTGGGCGGTCCTGTACATAAACTATCCATTCGATTGCCACCAAAAGGGGAGGTGCACAACTAGATCATAGAACAATCCTAAATATCAAATCTCAACATTCTACGACCAATAGTTTTTGAGATATGCGAGTTACATACATACGTACGTACGTACAGACGGCATGGAAAAACTGGCCACAGCAGACTGGCCGCTGGTCAAAATGAGTTGCAGACGCGTTAATATGATCGTGCATGCTAGCCTACGATAGGATGCATCGAAAAAAATTTAAAATTAAATTTAGAGGTAGTCAAAATCGGTTTTTTTGTCGAAATTTGGCCCCCAAAATATTTCGGGATCACATTACTTCCTTATACTACGTACAAGGAAGTAAAAAGATCATTTTACCTAATTAAAGTGTATAATAAAGCAGAAGGTTACCCCTTAGCAATGTCTTTTGGGGGGGCTGAAGCCCCCTAGCCCCTCCCCTGGATCCGCTACTGCCTACGGGGACTGGTTTGGCAGGCTGGACTCTTTCCCTCTAAGGTCAAATGATTTTTTTAAATGATTATTTTAGTATTAAACAAAATGCTCACGTCGGTAAGATCTCAAAGCAAGGTTTCCAGATTGGCGTTTTTTCAAGGTGAAATTTGGCCTTAAAAAAGGCAACCTGGCAACCTAGCAACCTCGCTCGATGATGTCACAGACTTCGCTGCATGCCATTCACTTGAACATCCTGTCACAGAGATACTGGAAGGTGGAAGTTTAGAATTTTCTCCCTTAGAATTTAGCATGCTAAGAAAATTGAAAAATAAAATTCAGCGAAAGTCTATGTTTGAATGACTAAACGAAAGGACAGTATCTGAAAAATTAATACTTCATGCTAAATGGCTTAACAACGTTTAAATGACTGTAATTTAAACTTGCAATACTCTCAAGGCAACCCTGTATAAGTAAAACAAGTACCAGGTTACCGAGCCATGCTCAGAATCTAAAGGCTCCTTAAGTGTAAAATAATGAATACGTAAATGCCTTGGCACGTATCAAGAATCTTCATGGTTGCCAAAGATTTTCATCGCTGTCGGATCACTCATACATTATCAGGTAAACTTTGGTCGGCATTCAATGTTACAATGGCATATACTTTGTTTTGAAGAGGGATGCTAAATATTCGATGGTCGGTGCCATCAGAGTTCAGGGAAAAGTAGTTTAACGTAAGGTGCCTCCTTTCCTTCTGTAGCAGATCAGCGAGGGTATCAGCGAAGATCTTGGGCGATGCATTCACTAACAGCGTCTTCATTACTTCAGAAATATATCTGTCCATATTGAGGACGTTCAAATTCAGCATCAAGAATTTGAGTTGCTTGAACTGTCAGATGAATGAGTTTATAAAAAAAATTCATCAAGTCTGTTATACACTGTTCGCAACGTAGCAGTACACACCAAAATCGTTAATAGTTTCACTCGTCATATACTGTGAACAAAGCCATTGTAAAGTATGCTTTCAAATTTCGAATTCTTTGAAATGGGGGTCACATCGAAGAAACAACCACACCAATTCATTAGGAAATTCGGAATGTCCTACATCAATCCTACAGTCCCCAAAATGGTTTCGGTTAATTTTTGTTTTTACTCTTCAGAAAAATGCAAAGCTCCAGGGTGAATGCAATCCATGTTAAAAAGTTTTAAACTATGATAATAAGTACCCACATTTGAGGCAGCTTTGTAGATACTTAGACTGTTTACCCGAAGTATTTGTCGACGTCTAGCTGTTCCATGTCGTTCTCCTTCCAAATACTAATCATCTGTTTCATCTGCTTGCGTTTGAACTGCACGTTCACACATTTAAATTTCTCTATAGTGCTTCAATTCAAACATAAAATACTTATTTTTTTCTAATTCAAAGAAAATACATCATGCATAAACAAATTCTACAAACGTAAATTCAATCTTATAGATACATAAATATAGATGCCATAAAAGTATAATCTTACATAAATATGCTTTAAACATAATTTTATTTTATAAACTCACGCTTAAGAAAATAAAAAGTGTAACGCAATTTAAATTATTAGTATAAAAGGACACTTCGAAATCATGAAATCAAAAACAGAATAGATCAAAAATATTCTTTTATAATAACCCTAACAACTACTTAAACGTTGACAATAATAGAACAAACGGATGGACTGAAGAAAATGGACTTCTAACTTCAAATAAATCAAAAATACATCGCTCCTATATAGTTACGCTGATCCTAGACTCTGTCACAATTCGAGTTCGACCACTCAAAATAAAACTTTTACCATCCAAACAGATTAAAAATGTATTGTCTAATAACTTAAAATTTACACGGTTCGTTGGTGCGATCAGCCTGAAAATTATCATAATTATGTAAAAAAAAAAAAAAAAAAAAAAAAAAGAAGAAAAAAAAAAAAAAGAAAGAAAGAAAAGATCTGATAATCCGCCCGTTCCCTGATTTTTAAGCTTTTTTTTTTGTATTTTTAGCTCTATTTCATTTAAGAGAATAAAAAAAGCTAATCATTTGAGTGTAAGAATTATCTATTGCAAGTGACATTGACGTTACATTGAAGTCACGGTTATCAGGCTTTGGAGGAAAAATTACGATTCCAATTCGCTTAAGATAGCTTTTCTAAATTACTACTCAGTTTAACTTTTTTTCAAAAATAAAACGGTTTTCTACGCATTAAGCATGGATATAGGAGAGCATGTTGATACAAAACGAAATGTTTCGAATACGAAATGTCTCTACAGATTATACAATTCGAATTTCGATGTATAATAAAAATTGAATATGAAGTTATTTGATTTTAAATGGGTAAATATTAAATATTCTGAGTGTAGACATTCTATCTCCAGCTGTAATTGTCTCCACAAAGGGCTTTATCCTTTAGTTTAGTGATAGTACACAACACAAAACAACACAGTTTAATCCACGTCTAAATAAGAATTGAAAATTTATTAGAAAAAATCTTAGTAACCAGATTTCAGCCTCCCAGTATACTGCTTCCACATATGGACAACTCCCAGCCTGCGGCCGAATGGGGCCCGCCATGGCTTTTGGACCAGCCCTCAGAACAAGTCAAAACCCTGTATAAAACCTATATAAAACATTCAAACTTCCATATAAATCCGAATTATACGGCCCGCGATATCGCTAACATCCTGAAGTCAGGCCCAGTAGGCCACTATCGTAAAGTTCTGCCCGCAACTTTTAAAAGGTTGTCCATACGATGATAAAATAAATGAGTTGAAATCATCAACTGCAGTGAATGAAAACTAAACTGATGGCTGATCATCTGCAAAATTAATTTGAATATCGGCTGCGAGCCCAATTTAGGAATCGATCGTATCATTTTTTCATCGGAGTTTCGAACATCGTTTCATTATAAACGGTTGACCCATTAAAAAAAAAAAAAAAATCGTCAGGGTAACTACTTTAAATATTTATCGTCAACTTGGCGGAATAAGGCAGTTAAAATAGAATTCGACCTAGTGCCGTTATTAAAAAAAAAAAAATCTGATGTGTCCAACACATGACTTCCTTGCACGTCTATTAAATAAAAATGTTTTTTACCCACTTCCTCTAAACTTATTTGTTTGAAAGAGATAAAATATCAATAATAGTAAGGTTTAGCGATTTCTAGCCAAATATTTCGATATCGCCAAGCTGAGTTCAATTTGAAAGATTTCCTTCTGACACATTATTTGGCGATATTTCACCAAAAGCCGACAAACTTGAGATAGTTTGCGAGATTTTGGGGATAGCCACAGTAGTTTTTGACCACAGACTTTCAATGAATTGAATGCATCCATACACCTTAATGTATTTAAAGTCATTTGGCTCACCCTATAAATAAATTCTTAGTGGATTGCTGTCAAAAAAGATATTGAAAACAGTTAGATATTATAATATAGTTCAAAATACAAAAGTTCAAAATTCTACGGGTTAAAGTTTTAGAGTTATACGAAATACGAAATAATTTTTGGCGCCAAATTTGGCGATATTTCGGCGAAACTCGTCAATGTCGACGACATTTGGCGAGATATTAAGCATGGACCAACAATGACAGATTATCGCCAAATTTGGCGATATTTCGCCAAAACTCGCCAAGAACGATGACAAATGGCGATACTTTGGGCATGGACGAAATGACTGACTATCGCCAAATTTGGCGACATTTCGGCAAAACTCGCCAAAGTCCAGGACAGTCGGCGAGATTTTGGGCATGTACCAAACAATCACTGTCTGCAATTGTATTATATTGAAGATGTCCATAGACATTAAAGTACTGAAATTCTTTTCGGTGGTCCTGTAAATAAACTCTCCAGTAGATTGGAACCAAAAATCGAGATGCACAACTAGATGTTACAACAATCTTATATATAAAATTTCATAATAGTTTTTGAGGTTTGAGAGTTAAATATACACACACGTCACTAAAAGTCGCCAAGCTTGGCGACTTTTGGCACAGTTCTTGAGGGAGGCACGTGACCGTGGTCGGACCATTACCTAACTTATGTGGTAAGACGGTATTGTGCTTGAAATGGATGAATGCCCCTAAAATTGCCATTGACCGTAATGTATTGGAAATCTTTTGAGTGTTCCTGTAGCAGAACTGTAAATGATAAAGACACCCTTTTTAATGGAGAAATTCATTTTCTAACTCTTTACAGCATATATCACTTCTGAGTCGTTTGAAATAGCCCAATACCTCTAAAAAACGCTTTGATGAATTTCGGCCCATAGAGCGTAATGTATTTAGAATCTTTTAGGCGGTTCTGTAGATAAACTATCCAGTCGAATGGAACCGAAAGGGGAAGTGAACAACTAGATGTTACAGCAATCCTAAATATAAAGTTTCAACATTCTACGCCTAATAGTTTTTGAGATATGCGAGTTTAATGAATTTCGGCCCATTGAGCGTAATGTATTTCGAATGTTTTGGGCGGTCCTATAGATAAACTATCCAGTCGAATGGAACCAAAAGGGGAAGTGCATAACTAGATGTTACAACTATCCAAAATATGAAGTTTCGAAATTCTACGCCTAATAGTTTTTGAGTTAGGCGAGTTTAATGAATTTCGGCCCATAGAGCGTAATGTATTTCGAATCTTTTGGGCGGTCCTGTACATAAACTATACATTCGATTGCCACCAAAAGGGGAGGTGCACAACTAGATCATAGAACAATCCTAAATATCAAATCTCAACATTCTACGACCAATAGTTTTTGAGATATGCGAATTACATACATACGTACGTACGTACAGACGGCATGGAAAAACTGACCACAATAGACCGGCCGCTGTTCAAAATGAGTTGCAGACGCGTTTATATGATCGTGCATGCTAGCCTACGATGAGATGCATCGAAAAAATTCTTAAAATTAAATTTAGAGGTAGTCAAAATCGGTTTTTTAGTCGAAATTTGGCCCCCAAAATTTTTCGGGATCACATTACTTCCTTATACTACGTACAAGGAAGTTAAAAAAAAAAAAAAAAAAAAAAAAGGAATTTTCATGTTACGTCACAGGATCTTTTTTCTTACTGTGAATGACTGAAAAGGGTGTCATTTTCATTTAAATTATTCGGCTAAGCTGAAACTTTTATGCACTTTTGAAATTCGCATCATATGGATCAATAAAATACATGAAAAATATTTATTGTTTTAGTATATACGCGAAAATACATTTAGCTTTACGTTAGTTACAAAAGGATAATTGTAATAAATTCAGGCAATTTTTCACATAAGATTTACGAATAGTTTTGTATTAATAACTATGAATTAAGAATAATTAAATTATTTACGTATATTCCATCAAGGTGCTTGCGGGGATGGCAACGAAGACTCTTTTTTCTTTTTCTTTCGCTGGTTGCCAGGACGATATTTTGAAATAAAAATAACTTTTAATTCTAAACAAATTTATGTAGCTGAATGGTGTAATATATCTAGTTTCTAAAATATTTATTTGTCTGTGTACTGAATATCAAGTTCTATTTATTCTATTTCTTTGCGAAATTAATTTTTACTATTATATATCGATGGCGTGTAATTTTTAATCAGCCCCAAACTTATTTGAGCGTCCCTTTTAGGAAGATTGCATCAAGTGTGTTTTTCAAACGCTCAATAGATGGCGCTACCATCCAAAAATTTTAAATTTTAAATTTTGAGCGTTTTAGAGATTTTTCAATCAATTGACCTAGCTCAATCGTTTCAGGGGCCCAAAAAACCCCCAGGTACGAAATTTAAAAAGAATCCTTAGAGCAGTTTTCGAGATCGTTCGGACATACACACACACCCACACACACACAAACATTCCTCGTTTATTATAAGAGCGGATAAAACACGCTGAAAAAAATCTATCTACCCCTTTCGATCGTCCGCCCTCTTGCTGGTCCTTAAATCGAGCGTTGACAACGGCTGCCCTTTTTCCAGCATTGGGAAAGGGTTGCGCCTCAAAGGGTCAAACTTCAGGGCGTAGTTCAGGGAGGAGACGTCGAAAAATATCCCTCCCACCTATTTTAAGAACTACAGTTCTAAAAAAATATACTACTAAACAAATAAATTAAAATCTAAAACTAAATATGATAAATAATCCCTAGTACACTCTTGGCTTCTCATGTAATACACCTCACATTTGTCTGACCACATTTAAACATGAGGGCGTAGTTCAGGGAGAAGCGTATACCTCCTACCTACTTCAAGAATTTCAGTTCTACGGAATCATAAAACAATATTAAACAAATAAATATAAAAAACTATGCATAAAATATGACGTTGCTTGAGTATTTCCTTATGAACATTTCGATCTCTCATGCAGTATGTCGTACGGCTATCCTGTGAGTCTCAACACATTTAAACACCATGTACTTAGTTCTGGTAGGAAGCAAGGATGAACCCAGGGCAGGGGATGGTCCAGGCGGTCCGAACCCCTCCAGAAATTTCAGTTTTTGTTTAAAAAAATAGTAATGATGAAATCGTTTTGAGAAAAATTCCTTTTCCACCGTTTGGATCCCTTCCCGTTTTTGAAGTTTTTGGCCCCTCCCCATAATATTTTTCTGGGTATGTCTCTGGGGAAGAGATATCGGAACATACTCCTCCCACCTACCTTAACTATTTCATTTCTAAGGAAATATAACACAAAATAAATAAAAACTGACAACTATTGATGCAACGGATATCAGTTAGGCCGGATATCCGGTCAAACTCTCAGCCGGATATCCTGTAGCAGTATTTTTCTTCTCTTGTGTTTTATTTTCACTCGTTTTCTTAGATCATTGAGCTATTACTTTTTTCTTTAAATTATCTTATTAGTCATTTAATTCAAAAATCTCTTAATTCTTTTGGGATTGTTTCCATGAATTGAGTACCAGTTTGACTGCAATTAAATTAATACAATTAACAGTATCATGGATGTTCTCCCTCAAGAGTTAGATACATATCTTAAAAGATCAGTTCTTGAAAGACATCTCCATTCACTTTAGGGAAGGACGCGAGACGAAAAATAAGCGTCTCGCAAAATAGCCTAAATGCTTGTCTCGTCTCGCAAAAATCCCTATATCGTAATGTTAAAAATGTGTGTCTCGTCTCGCAAAAAAGCTGTAAATCTCTGTCCCGTCTCGCAAAAATCTCGTCTCGCGTCCATCCCTAATTCAATTGTTGGAAAATCAATGTCACAAATTTCCTTACTTTATCCAAATTAGGGAGGCATTTTCTCACCAGCCAACGTAACGCAACGTAACATAAAACACATTTTGGAGCACCTGAGGCGAAGCCTCATATACCTCCGGTACACAGTAAGTGGAAATCAGAATTGTCACTTCATAGAAATTGTCACTGTTAAATTACAGGTAAAAACAGTTTTAAAAAAAGAAAACATTAAAATAGGGGAGGAGTGAGAAAAAAAAAAAAGAAGAAGAGGAAAGGAAAAGAAGCAAAAGAGGAAAAGAGCTTTACCCTACTAGCAATTTTGCTCGGGCTACCACCGGCCACGCAGCCAGCCGATGACGGCCCGAGCAAAATTGCTAGTAGGGTAGTTTAGCACGGGAAAAGATTATCCATAAGGAATTGCATCAGAAATATGAGTAATAGCACGGGGTCTTTCGTGATACATTCTACTGTCGTAGTCGGGTAGATTGGAGAGTAATTCGTTGGGAATCCTATAAATATTTTTGAAGAGACTATCGGATTTTCGCTTAGTAATTTTGCTTATAGGCTCCATTCCAAGATCGGAATGAATAAGTGTATTTTTGAAATACCAAGGAACTTTGCAAATAGAACGAAAATGATTTGTTTCGCACGGTTTGCAGTTTTTGTAGGTTCGACTTTGCCATACAGCCAGTGCCATATTACCGGCAGGTCAAACGGGACAACTGCCCAGGGCCCACAGATTTTAGGGGTCCAAAATTCTTACATCTTAAACTTTTATAATTTTACAAAAAAATTAGAAAGGATAAAAAAATTTATAAGTTAAATGTTTTTTTAATTATAAAGTACGAACAATGAAAATAATTCAAATTTACACTTGTATAAATTAATTTAAACTTATTTTTAATTCTTCGAAATGCAAATTTTAACTCGTTTTTAATTCTTCGAGAATGGACGAACACATTGAAATTCGAATTTTTTCAAAATTGATTTGTTTGTTTACATTAAAAAATCAGCTGTGGATTAGAGGTGTTTGCGGATTATAGGTCTGCGGATTAAAGTGAGTTGACTGTATATTTGTTTATTTCAGATTACTTAAAGCAAAATTTGTGTTTCGAAGGGGTAAGATATTTAAAACTTTCAGTATAAACAAATCATTATCTGTTCTTGTTCTTCTTCTTTTTTTTTTTAAGTAAGATTATTGCATGGGGCCTAATTTTTTCTTCTGCCCAGGGCCCACCGTTGTCGAAGAATTGTTTTATAAAGTAATATCTTGTTTCTCTTTGACATTCGGACATTCTTTTAGCATAGAGAAGATGGCCGAGATCAGCTTTAGCCTTCTGGAATTCGCAAAAGCTATATTTAATACTAGCTGAAGTACCCGTCGTTGACGGGTTAGTACTGAATACAAATTTCTAAAAGCAAGAACTTTCGTCAGCATTGTAGGAGTAAACAGAATGGATGTAGTATGTTGCCAAAGTAAAGAAAGCGAAATTATAATTTTTATGCATTGATAAAATATGACAGGTTAGAGAGTAACTATGTAATATCATTTCATTCGCTTTAGTCGTAATCATGTGATGCGCGAACGAATATTTACACATATTGAAATAATTTTCGCAAAATCTCAAAATCTAATCAACATTTTTGAAAAATTGGAAGCCCAGAATTTAAGTTGAGTGACAACCTATCAATGTCACCCAATTTCGTTTAATTCCCCGCAGTCTTTATTTCGTGCTGCTGGAACAAAAATTTTAGCATCTTTAAACGATTTTCACAAAATCTCAAAATGTAATCAAAATATTTTAAAAATTCAACACCTATAAATTAAGATTAGCAACTACCTATCATATCACCAAATTTCGTATTAGTCGTTATTACGCGATGCTTGAAGAAATATAACCGCATTTTGGGAGAATTTTCACAAAATCTCAAAATCTAATAAAAATGTTTAAAAAATTGGACACCTATACCTTATGTTGAGCAACAACCTATCATGTCATCAAATTTCCTATCATTCGCTTTAGTCGTTATTACGTAATGCGTGAACAAAAATTCACTCAGTTTGAAACGATTTTCGCAAAATCCCAAAATCGGATCGGTTTTTTTAGATGCTTATAGTTTAAGGTGACCACCTATCATTTCACCAAATACCATTTTTTCACCTTTGTAGTTTTTACGTGATGTGCGAACACAAATTTACGCAGTTTGAAACAATTTTCGCAAAATCTCAAAATTTGATCAAGATTTTTAAGAAATTCGACGCCTATGTTTTAAGTCGAGTGACCACCTATCATGACACCCAATTTCATATCATTCGCTTCAGTCGTTTTTACGTGATGCTTGAACACAAATTTACGCAGTTTGAAAGGATTTTCGCAATATCTCAAAATCCAATCAAGAGTTTTTAAAAATTCGACGCCTATGTTTT
Source organism: Cheiracanthium punctorium (assembly GCA_038373885.1). NCBI lineage: Eukaryota > Metazoa > Arthropoda > Arachnida > Araneae > Cheiracanthiidae > Cheiracanthium > Cheiracanthium punctorium. The sequence continues at coordinate 58,490 of JAWZYV010014127.1, forward strand.
AAGTTGAGTGACCACCTATCATGGCACCCAATTTCATATCATTCGCTTCAGTCGTTTTTACGTGATGCTTGAACACAAATTTACGCAGTTTGAAAGGATTTTCGCAAAATCTCAAAATTCAATCAAGATTTTTTTTTAAATTCGACGCCTATGTTTTAAGTCGAGTGACTACCTATCATGACACCCAATTTCATATCATTCGCTTTAGTCGTTTTTACGTGATGCTTGAACACAAATTTACGCAGTTTGAAACGATTTTCGCAAAATCTGAAAATCTAATCAAGATTTTTTAAAAATTCGACGCCTATGTTTTAAGTTGAGTGACCACCTATCATGACACCCGATTTCATATCATTCGCTTCAGTCGTTTTTACGTGATGCTCGAACACAAATTTATGCAGTTTGAAAGGATTTTCGCAAAATCTCAAAATCCAATCAGGATTTTTTAAAAATTCGACGCCTATGTTTTAAGTTGAGTGACCACCTATCATGATACCCAATTTCATATCATTCGCTTCAGTCGTTTTTACGTGATGCTTGAACACAAATTTACGCAGTTTGAAACGATTTTCGCAAAATCAGAAAATCTAATCAAGATTTTTTTAAAATTCGACGCCTATGTTTTAAGTTGAGTGACCACCTATCATGACACCCAATTTCATAACATTCGCTTCAGCCGTTTTTACGTGATGCTTAAACAAAATAAGCGTCACGGACAGAATGACAGAATGACAGGACAGAATGACAGAATGACAGAATGACAGACAGACAAACTTTTTTTGAGGGTCGCATCGGATTCCCGTCTGCTTGAAACGGATAGAAATCGCAAAATTTTTGAATTCCAAGAAATGTACAGACAAAAGTCTAATTTTATTTATATAGATGAGATCTCCAATTAAGGGTTTTATCCAGAATTATTCCAAGGTATTTAATTTCACTATCGAAGTGAACTGGTAGGTCATATATCGGCAGCTACAGCATGTATCAGTACGGCAGTCAAATTTATTTGGAGAAAAAGGAAACCGATTTCTTACAAAGATTGAAAAACAGTGTTTTTGTATAACAATTTCTTCCAGTAATAATTTACTCCATTCTTAAAAAAAAACAGACGTTCTTAATTTTTTCCCTCATTTTCAATACATGAAAAAGTATATTCAAAAATGTATTGAAAACAAATCATTTTCACAAAAATTTGTTTATTCGCCTTTTTATTATTACCGCAGATTTTCTTTTATTTGTTCAGTTATTATGCTTATTTATGTTATTTCTCTGTATATAATTTTAGGCCGAATATACTGCCGGATATTGTATTAGGTTGTAACGAAAGTTTCCCGCCACCGCAAACTTCATCAGCACACAGTTCGCGTTGGCGTATTGGCTCCTATTTTGTCAAACGATTTTTGGCATTTGAAAGAAAGAGGTTTACTTTATAACACTGTGTTGTGAAATCTGTAAAAAATAGTTATCATTAAGAACAAGGTGTCCCAAATGGAACTATCACTCTAGAGGATTAGAACCATCATTCACTTCCAGTTGTGTTGCAAAACGTCAGCTACATAATATCAACGAATTATGAGTACAGCTTTAAGTACTATTGTTGTATCATGTGACACTGTGCAGGTTTGGTACCGAAAGTTCAAAAACAGTTATCTAAGGAGTTAGAAGTTAGTTTTTCAGACAGATATGGCGGAAAACTTTCGTTACAACCTGATAATATCCGGCTACTGCCAGTTATCCGGCATATTGGCCGAAAAGACCGGAAGCAGTATGTTTGCAGGATATCCGTTGTATCCCTACATGCAACTAATAATTCATTTTAAGTAAGTAATTCATCATGCATCTTTAACTTATCATGCAGTACATTACAGAGTAATTTTGTAGAACGGAGCGATTTTGGGCTGTTGTCCCCATAACATGAAAATATTCCTATGCGCAAAGCTGATTTTTCAGACTAGACGTATATTCACAAAACCATAAACATACACCACATAATAACTTGGTACGGATATTTTAAGAAAAACATCGAGGATTTAGGAATTGAGTTTGGTTTAAAATATTTATAAAATGGATACTAAAGAGGCCTTAACAATGACTATTCGCAGGGACGTACCCCTCCAAAATATTCGGGAAGGGTTCAAAAGTTTCGGAGGGGGGTCCAAACGGTGAAAAATTGAGAATTTTTCACAAAAAGACTTCATCATTATTATTTTGTTAACAAAAGCTGAAATTTCGGGAGGATTCCGGACCCCTTGTACCATCCCACATCTTTGACTATTCGCTACAGTTCGATATAGTTACAGCGTATCCGACGTCGGAAATTGCTAGGATTTTAAATAGCTGAAGGCAAACCGTTCAATTCCATTCTAACTAATTGATTCTACATCACGATGCATTCCAAAATATTCGGATTTCGTCACTCAAGCAATAAAAAAATTGAAAAATATTTCCAGGCATATAAGAAGGTTTTCGATTAATACTATTTGTTGCGATTTAAACATTTTACGTTCGTTTTCAGAGGCTTTGGAAGAAAGCATTTTCGTAGAGAGTGGAAATGAGAAATATAGACGTGCTTAAACGGGGAACCGAGCTGTCGGCTCAAATAACGGAAATTTCAGCACGAGAGAAAATGCTGACTGCTCATGCAAGTTTACCCGAGTTATATTTGGTCACCTACTCCGCCTTTGGCCACACCAATGCAAAAGTTTCCGCCACTTTGCTCAAAACCAGGGGGTCTTTTTTAAATATAGGATTAAGGCAATTCTGTCTCGAATCGTGCAACTTTTGAACAGCTTTTTAATTGCCCTAGATTCGGAAAAATGGATAGTCTCTTTTATATTGTGTGAACTGTAACAAAGAATGAACCTTTAAGAGTTATGATACGCCAGGAAACTATTCTAATCATGCAGAAATTTACAAAATTTCCCTATATAGCGAACCGCCGCGCAGTCAATTTTTGAAGACGATTTCCGTCCTGAGGTTTTTTTTTTTTTTATAAAGTATCATGAGACGTATAGCTTTGCCGTTTGCATGAGTAGCGCATTTTGGAAAGAAGCATTACTTGTTTTTTCGAATGTTTAAGTTCATTTGTTCATTTTAACCCTTTGAGGCGCAACCCTCAGCGCTTCGACGGCAGCTGGCTGTGCTTGCGCACAGCCAGCTGCGTCAAAGAAGGGTCTCTAGGTCTGTGGCACGCGATGAACGTTTCGATCGTCCGCCTTCTTGTTGGTAGTTAAGTCGAGCGGTGGCAACGGCTGCCCTTTTTCCAGCATTGGGCAATTTTTTCAGAAATCTTCCTTGTCTGCTCATTTATTCTTTATAAAATATATAAGTGAAAGTCTTTCTTTTTCTCCGCACTAAAATGACTTGATCGAAAGTTAAGAGATTTAATGCTTTTTATTTACTTTTAAAATTTTTAATGGATTTAATAAATAAAGAATTTTCAAGTACAATATATAATGAAAAAAAAGCCAATAAAATAGCTTTATGCAAATAAAAATCTTCAAAATTATAAGAGTGTTTATTAATATGACAGCTTTTCTTCGTGGGTTTGGGATGTGTAATTCCTAAATATTTATACGCTTTTGAATGTATTGCATTATTCTTGGGCAAAATATAATAAGCAATTTAATAATAATATTGAGTATATGTTTTGATGTAAAATGCAAGTAAAATAAAGAAATATTTTTAAAATACGCATTTAAATTTTTCAAAATAATGTTTAATAACTTTGCTGAAAAACTGAATTGTGTTTAGCTTTAATGGTAAATTATATTATTTCCTTTTTTAAGCAATTATTTATGCAAGTAACATAAGTTAACTTCTTGAAAGTCAAAAATAACTAGCTTCTAATAATTTTTCAGTGAGAATTTTAAAGGCAGATTAACATTTCATGTGTGAATCTAATTAAAGTGTGAATCTAATTATCTCTTAATGTTAGATGTAATTATTGCTGCTGTTTACAGTTATAAACGTTACTTAAAAATTAGTATGCACGGAAAAGAAATATTCATAAAATAAATTTCTGTTACGATCGAACATGAATAAGCATGATTAAATGCATCATTCAATCACAAAACAGTATAGGAGAGGAGGTGATTATGGAATAGTCGGGAAATATGGAATACCGAATTTTTGGCTCTGTTAGTTGCTATTGCCACAAAGGAATACCATGAACAACTCAAGAAAGATTCCCTTCTTACAATGCAGTAAAAGTTGACCGCTCTCTGTTGCCGTACCACTCGCTACAGAACAAAGTATGTTTTGTGATTTTCAAGAGTTTTTGTAGATAAGTTTTCAAACACTTAAGTTACTAGTAAACACGTGACATGAACATGGATGTTACGCATAATGTGCACTAATAGAATGGTAGTTTGTTGAACTGTGGTTATTTTTTAGATGACAGTGTTTTGCCAATGAGTTTTAAAGGTTCGTTTTCCGAGACGGCGTGTCGGGTATTATGGAATACTGGGTAATATTGTAATGGGTTTCATGTCATCCACTCAAGACCCGGAAAACAAAGACGCTGAATGCATCTTTTTTCACGACAAATTCTCTAATGATCAACGACGATCAGTTTGGATTCAAAGATCCAGCTGTTCTCTGTGGGCTCACCATGACTGCAAAGAAAGAAAATTATATCTACAACTTTTCTAAATCGACTCGAAGCAGAAATGACTCCAGTATAATGATTTAAACTACAAAACATAAAAATTTGTTTTATACAGTAAAACCTATGTTGAACGACCCCCGTATTTAACGACCACCTGGTCTTGACGACCATGTCTTAGTGGTCCCGAGTACCATATAATTATAAATAATGGTTTATTTTCCTTATTGAACGACCACCTGCCTGACGCGACCAACGACCGCTATGTATAAGAAACAAATTTATTTAAGATCCTATTTTAACGACCGCAAATTCTTAAAAAAATTCTTATAAGACCAGAAAAATATTACCAGGCCCGGACTGGCCAGTATGTCCGACTGTCTGCAGACGGGTGGGCCCCCACCCTCGACGGGCCCTCCCTTCTGAGCGCAGGCCCCCCCAAACAGAAAAAAGAAAGAAAATAAAAAAAAGTGCTATACTGGTAGCACTTGAATGAAGTTTGACACACAAAATTTTTTGCAGCTGCAATGGCGCCCCAGAAGGCTTCAAAATACTTCATTTTAAAAGTAGTTCTCAAACTTTTTTGAGAGAGGGTTCCCGAATGAACAAGGGATCCATTAATGTGAATGATGCATATTAATTAATAGATCAATATTTATGAATGCATTGATTGTCAATCATAATTAATTAATAATAACACCGTACCTCCCCCACACCCCAAAAGTTAACACATCCTATTATTTATAGGTTACACAATAACCCACCTTCTCTTGAGACGGGCGGACTCCTACCCTCCCAATCCGGGCCTGGTTAGTTGAGTTGTAACACAGCTTCCAGTCACTAAATAATCCATGGAGTCACTGTACGCAATAGCGGGATGCACGCAGTTACTTGTGTTACTGCTTCTTGGAGGATATTTATTGAAAATAGAATTTTATGCATTTAGACATTACAGTGAATCGTTAACTATATGCCCTGAAGATGAGAGGGATAATGATTTCAATAATTCCATCGTATAAAATAATGTCCATAATTGTAATTTAGCCCATGAATTATTTGGTTGTAATTACAACTTTTTGTGTAGTATCACTGAAGAATACGCTATTCATGAACAATTTAGTACATCAGTGACGGAATCTGAAAATAAGAATGAACAAACTGTTTGCAGTGAAAATATATCATCTTCTGATGAAGACACATCCCAAAAACCTGCAATCACTTTCAATGAAGCAAAATAAGGCTTTAACACCTTGCTTAATTATTCCGTGCAAGTGGGGAATGATGAACTGTTTAAGCATCTGACATGTGTACTAAAGCCATTAAACAATCTGTTATTACATCATATTTTATAAATTAATTGCTTTGAAATTTTGCTTTACCTACCATGTAAAGCAAAATTTTGTTATATTTTTCAATTTTTTTAAAATTCAAACATATTCTAATTTCATTTATTAAAATATATAAAAATCTATCTGTCTTTCTCTACATTTTATGAAAAAGTAAATACATAGATGCTTTTTATTAATTATATCTGTATAAAAGCCATTTCAGTGATAATCAGGTAATTATCAAATAAATTCCAATTCTATTGATAAAATTAAGTACGCTTAAAATTTTGTCAAAATGTATCGTATTACCTGAATTCAAAGACCGACCCTCCTTAAAGACCACATTTTCTTGGTCCCAGTGGTGGTCTTTAAAAACAGGTTTCACTGTAGTAACAAATAACTATATATGATGCAATATAAATTGCTTTTCATCGGTTTAAACCACCTATTCCATATGACCCGACTATTCCATATTATACTCCATTCGTAACTTTTTTTTAAAATATTTTTTTCTATAACAACAAAATAAATTGTGTATTTCTTCGCAATTGACATTTCATGACGATTCATTATAGCATGTACTCATGCTGTTTTGGGGGATTTTATTTAAAAATCTATGAAGTTACAGTTAGAAATGTAAATGGTATTCCATAATCACCTCCTCTCCTCTATATTAAAAAAAAAAATTACAGAATCCACATCGGTCGTTCAGCCACATGATCGACCCTCTCGCTGATCGGCCGCACCCTGCCTACGTCACTAAAGCCGTGCGTCGGCTTTCTGTAGCAGGGGGTGTTGGCGGGATGTGGACGCTATAGTTACTAACTACAACTGCTTGCAAAGACCATGCGTATTGCGTTTGTGAAAATTCACAAACACGTCCGCATTCACTTGAACTGCACATGTTTAATTGAATCTACTTATCTCGATCCTGAAACTTAAAAAATTTATATATATATATTCTTAATTTTTTATCTGGTGAAAGAACAATTCTTCCAGCAGTGTTATTTAAAAATAAAAGTATTAGATTCTCATACTTTTTTTAATTTTAATTTTCACAGAAAGAAGTCAGTGTGAAAATAGGAAGTTTATGAAGGATTGCGAGATGCTTTCGACTTTTCACAATCCATTTCTTATTGTTATTCCTGCGCTAGATCATACTCAAAAGAGAGAGTAAAAAGGGAAAAAAATCACCAAGTGCTATTGAGTGTTAATTTATATTTTAACTAGCATGTATGGTTACAAAATAAAACAATAATTTTCTAGGAACTGGGAGGTTTAAATTATAATTTATTTTCTACGCATTGCATCCTATTTGAGAGAATGCAATCAATTTAACATCTTTTCTGCTGTCAACGGTATTTCAGTTTGTGTTCTTTCACTGTCACTTTTTTTTTTTTACTACGAAAGCACACCTTTCTCAGACACCCCCTCCATTAGTTACATCCTTCAGTATTATGATTAAAACTTACTAGCAAAACAAGACTAATGAATAAAACTGAACTGTGCATAAAAAGTTAACTAAGTAAATTCCAAAGAAAATATTAGTAAAACTAAAGCCATTTTCCATGAAACCTTTCCTTTCTTTAAAGACTTACAGATTCTTAAAAAAAAAAAAACTCTTATCCATTTCTCGTGAAAATTTCATGTTATGTTTTCTACACTACATTATATTTTAGTGAAAGAATTCTTTGGTGCATGCTTGTTGTTCATTTCAACAATGGACAGAAAACAGAACTCACTTTTAGATATTTCGCCGAGTATCATTTATGCACAATGCACTCATCAGAATTGAATATTTCTATCTTTATTTTGCCATTGATCAGAACTGCTGGAAGGCATCCTTCAGGAAAAAAATGATTAAAAAAAAAAATCCCCAAAAAGAAGTACCTACCGCCCTCCCTTCGTAGCAGAGTTATTAATTAAAATTTAAAGGTATTCACATAATTTTTAAACGTAATTACAGTTTAGCTATCCTTTTTCCAGACTGAATCATGATCTCCCCCCATATCCTCGTCCGAAGGCGTAGTTGGCGGGAGGAGTTATCGGGAAGTATCCCTCCCACCTCTCTTAAGAATTTCAGTTCTAAAGACATCTATGCTACTAAATAAATAAATAAATATCTAAAACTAAAAAGTGATAAATTCCCTATACACTTCTGACTTTTCGCGTAATATACTTCAGAATTCTCTGAACCCGTTTAAACACGAGGGCGTAGTTGAGGGAGGATATATCGGAGCGTAACCCTCCCACCTATCGTAATAGAGCAGTGGTTCCCAACCTTTTTCCAATCACGACCCCTTTTAGATTTTTCAAAACTTTTCGCGACCCCCCCCCCCCCAATCTGCCCTGTTTGACCAATAAAAAAAAATTAATAATGAAAAAATACATCTTGAGATTTAAAATTGATATCTTTTTAATACGTACTGATTTTTAATAAGATGGTTGAGGATGAATTTGACTGACAAGTTTGGCTATTCTTGGCTGAATATTGGTCAAAGTCAACTGCATGTCATCTTAGACATCTAATTTATTACTGGCTTTTGTCTTCTTCTGCAAAAGAGTTGAAAATCCAACTTCACGCAGATAAGTGTGGATGCAAATGGCGTTAACATTTGACACGAAAAATTATCGGATATGAGAAATGCACAGCACACGAAAATTGAGTTAACGGTTTTTCTTGGTATAAATCATTTGCGGAGGAGTCATTTTGCAAATTCAAAAATTCACCCTGCACTTCATCAGGAAGATCGGCGACATCTAAAGATGTGTGAAATGGATTTCGCACGATTCAGATTGAAGGGCTTCAGGGTGGCTACTAATTACCCCCTTTAAATTAATTGCAATCCCTATTTCCGACTCTTCTGCCTTAATGCATAGGTTCTCAAGCATTAGTTAATACTCCTAGATTCACCGACGTCAGTTTTTGCAGCTTTGATACAAAAGACCTTTTTTCTTTCCAAAGGAAAATAGAGAAATGGTGTCTCATGCAAAAAAACGTAAAAATAGTTTATTAATTTCCTACAAAAGCGGTCTGCGGCGACCCCCGAAAAAAGGCATGGCGACCCACTTGGGGGTCGCGACCCCCCTGTTGGGAACCACTGCAATAGAGCAAGAGCCAGCGGCCGCCAGACCTTCGTCATAGTATAAAGGCTGAAACTTTCTCCGCGCGTATTCCCCAATAGAGGTAGGAACCATCGGCCACTCTAAAGTTTGGAGGATCGTGGCTTTGGCAGGTAACAGGTGTATAAAATTGCAGAAAATTTTCGTCATATCATAAAGCTTTATTTTTTTATAGGTTCTTCTTCGCAGTACTAGAAATCACTTGATCCCTTGCCAGACACTTTTCCATCGTGGCAAACCCCCGCCAGGCAATCTCAAAGTCATGGATAACGTAATTCCATTACGTAAGAAAGTTCAGAAGTAGCAGTATAAAATGCGCTTGGCACTTTGTGACAGCTTGACGTACTTTGTCCGCTGGAGTTTACGAACACAACCGTTTTCCATGACTTTGAGATTGTCTGGCGGGGGGTTTGCCACGATGTAAAAGTATCTGGCAAGGGATCAAGTGATTTCTAGTATTGCGATGAAAATCATATAAAAAAAATTAAGCTTTATGAAATGACGAAAATTTTCCGCAATTTTATACACCTTTGCCACCTGTTACCTGCCAAAGCCACGATCCTCCAAACTTTAGAGTGGCTGATTGTTCCTACCTCTGTTGAGGGGTATGCACAGAGAAAGTTTCAGTTTTTATACTATGACGAAGGTCTGGCGGTCGCTGGCTCTTAGACTATAAGAATTTCAGTTCAACGGAATTATAAAACAAAGTTAAACAAATAAATAAGAAACTGTTACTAAAAACTGACGTTACTTGAATAATTCTCAATGCACATTTTATTTCTTATGCAATATGAAACACAGCAATCACCTGAATACATTGAAAAACCAGAGCTTAGTTGGAGGAGGAGCTATCGGGACATATCCCTCCCACCTATCTTTAAAATTTTATTTCGAGGTAAGTATATCCCAAAATAAATTAATTAATAAAAAAATAAATAAAAATCTACAACTGAGAAATGATTTTACGTTAGTTATTCCTAATGCACATTTGATTTCTAATGTAGTATATTCTACAGTCATTTTCGGACAACGGAGCGATTTTGTACTGCTGTCCCCGTACTATGCAGGCCCCCGATTACCGCACAGGCCAACAAGGCAACGGCCCAGGGCCTCCATATTTTAGGGGGCCCCAAAATTATTTAAATCGTTTAAGTTCTGTTCCTAAAAGAAATGAGTTACGCTCAATTTTTAACAGTAATGAAAATACATTATGATATGTACTTTGACAACACATACCACTGAGCAAAAGGATTATTTTAAACTATATTCAGGGATAAAACAAACCTCCTGTTAAGATCCTAAGAATTCCACCATGGAGTATTCATTGACGTGACGTCATCTGATGCTGAAGCATAACTTCTACACTAAAGGCTAAAAATTTGCGAACTTTACGTTAAAACTTCTTGTAGTAACTTAAGACGAGAGTTTGAAGCTAAAGCACCCTCCTTCCTCCCTCCCCGCCATGTATAAAATTGCGATGAAATACTGTATCTTATGACTATAAGTGATGCGACCAATAAGAAATGACTGCTCAGGGTGTGCAAAGTGTTGGGCCTTGGGCCTCCGAATGTCTTAGTCGAGCTCTGGACTACTATGCAAATATTAGTCCAGAATATCAGTCCTATGCTCAAAGCTGATATTTCAGATTACAGTATGGTTACTAAGCCACAAACGTACACCAGATAATGAACTAGTACAGATATTTTCTTTTTTCAATGTGCTTAACCCTTTCCGGATGAGCGCCACGCCTACTAGAGATGAGACGGGCTCGGGTTCTGTATTTCACAATTGCATTCGGTCTCGGGCTCGTGAAAAATTTTTATTTTATTGAACATATTTCTTGAAACAGATTTTTAAAAATTGATTCATATGGAAAATAAAAGTACTTAAAAAAAAATAGCGGCACGGGTGCCTAGAAGGCGCGTGAAGCTCTTTGGCTATTTCAGAACGGCGGCTTATACTGCTTAGTTAGTCATGAGATCGGACATTATTTCATAAACATAGATATAAAGAATTATGAAAGTGCATTAAAAATGTGCAACTATTTGTCTTTAATTTGCACGCAAAATTCATTGTATTCTATCAAAGAATTACTTCTTTGAATTTTGTGGAATTTTATTGAATTTTATTTATCTTTAGCTGAAATTTCGGGCTCGGGCTCCGACTTAAATAATATTGCTCGGGCTCGGGCGGGCTCGGATTAAAAGTCTTCGGGCTCGGGCTTCAAAAAATGAGCCCGAACTCATCTCTAACGCCTACAAGGTAATGCGAAATCTCGAAGGACAAAGAACGCGTATACTTGGCATCATCATGCCAGGTGGCCTAAACACTTCAGTTGTCGCGAGGCTCTGATGCACCTCTGAAGAGGATAAAAAGAATGAGAGGCGTATTCATGCTTGGGTCGTTCACTAACTTTTTGCTTACGATCTTTTAAGTTTTTGTTTCGTTCACGATTTTCGCCCGACACCAAATAGATTTTCTAACCGAAGATAATGACTTCTCATCTTTGGTCGCTTTCATGATATAGTCATATATAGTCATATAAAAATTCGGAAAAAATCTTTTTGTTAATAAAAAAATAAATAAAAAACAAATCATGTATATCATTTCTCAAAGGTTTTTTTTTTTTTTTTTTTTTTTTTTTTTGGCACGGCTAGATCTCATTAAATACGTGACCCAAAAAAATGTAACAGACTTCATGGTTCCAGGTTGCCATGGAGTCAGATGAATTGAATATACTTTCATTAAAAATGAGTGGCAGCGACAGATAAAAAAATTAAGAAAAATAGAACAGCTCGGATTTGTTATGTTTTTTTTTTTTGTATAGATTGGATGGATGATTGAAGGTAACTAGAAAAACAGGTTTATTTGTAAATAGTTTGTATAATAAATATTTAAATGAGGTTAAAAGAACTTCTTAAGATTCTAACTGGCCCGTGAAAATATTTAACAGAATATTATGTACTTATGTATTTATTCATTTTCCCACTATAATATTTACAGTGTTAGTTTTAAATACGATGTTGTGCGAAATTTTCGCACGGACCAGCTAGTAACCGTTTATTCTGAAAAGTGAAGCACAATGCACAATCCCGACGGTTTTTTTTTTGTTTTTTTTTTAGGTTTGAATAAAAGAGAAGATATTATAGAAAACATGAAAATTTTAACTATATTATGCAGAAAAAAAATAATAATAAGGGAGATATGTTTAAAAAAGCATCATGAAAAAAAAATATGCATTCGATAGAAATTTTTTTTAAAAATCTGAAAAACTGGTATTTCTGTCCAAAGATTAGAAAGCCATAAATATTTAAACGATACAGTCATTTTAAATTGCGGATCTATTTCAAGTACATTTTACTTTATTAGGAATACATCTATTGTTGAGGAATTACTCTGCTACTCCTGGGGTTCGTCGTTCTAAAGTCCTGTTGGTGTAAAAAGTTCAAGTAAATAGTCACTTGTCAGGATGGAACACAAACTTTATTGCTTCTAGAACTTCGTAGAACCATCAGCTTTACACAATTCACAAGCACAATCTAGCAGTAACGTGCTTTTAACAATCCGCTTGGATCAGAAGCTCTCACAAATGCTGTATTTCTATCACAAAATAAGTCACTTTCACAGGCGAAAATTCCGTGGAAATATTCAAGGGATATAGTACACAATCCCTTAAGACACAGCAATGAAGAATTGACACACAGCACTTTAAAAACAGCTTCACAAAACAAGCTAAAACACAGCTTCTATAGCACTATCAATTCACACAAAACAAGCGTACTGAGAGCTCTTCACACGTTGAGCGTTCATCCCGCACTGACTCTTCGGGGCGACGCGCGCTTCTATAAATAGCCGACGCAGGAGGTACAAGAGGTTTCCAGAAAAGTCATTTTCTCGAGGGTTCTACATAAAGCTTGAATTTTGATTACGTCATAGAAGAGAAATGTTAGGTTATTATGCGTTTTCAATGCGGGAAAAACAACTTCCAGGCCCCATTGGGAAAATCGTGCCCAATGACCAAAAAGTCGCCAAGCTTGGCGACTTCTGGCGAAATATCGCCCAATTGGGCACCAAAAATAAGTCCCCAAATGTGAAGAGATCTAAGCTCTAGGACTAATATTTCTCGAGTTTTCTAGAACCTCCATTGAAAAACAATGGCAAACCGAAACCTCCATATCTCCGGTTCTAATTGGCCGATTTGGATGCAACAAAAAGCAAACTGTATCTATTTGTAGCGTAGAATACGAATTTTAAACCTTTTAAGCCCCAGAGCAGCGGGTTGCCCCGAAAATTCGTAACATTATAATAGAAAAAATAATTTCATGTATGCTAAGTCAAACTAAAGTTTTTATCCTCTTTTCGTGAATTTTAGACAATCGCTTCAAAAGTCCCAGTTAACATATTGAATAGAGTTACATTTTATGGCACAGTCCCTAACATTTCCCAAATGAAATACAATGAAAGTTGTTGGTCGAAGGAGATTCCTTTTACATTTTACCCCTTTTTTTACTTTCCGAACATGTACCATGTAAGGAAAGTATTGTAATCATGAAAAAATTCGACTTCAGGATTTTGGTGTATTGACACGTTTCGGGGTCTTCTGAATTCATTTATGCTATTTTTACGAGATGTATGTATGTGTGTGTGTATGTAAGTGAACACGATAGCTCCTAAACGGGGCATTCGATTGAGATCAAATTGGGTATGTATGTTACAAACCACCGTCGGAAGACCGGTATTGATTTTTGTGTGTATAGGACTTATAGTTTTTCTGCAGGGCTACGACAAAGATTTCTTTTACATTGTGGCCTATAGGAGGAAATTCCTGAAAGTGCGCTCGCGTTTAAACGGTACATTCGATTGAGCTCCAATTGGGTATACATGTTATAAACCACCATCGTAAAGACCGCTATTGATTTTGATGTGTATAAGTTTTGTTAGTTTTTCTACAGGGCTACGACAAAGATTTCTTTTACATTATGGCGTATGGGGAGAAATTCTTGCAAGTGCGCTAGCGTTTAAACGGCGTATTCGATTGAAAAAGGCCTCTCAAAAAGTACTCGACTAGAGTGCTTCAAAATGCGAGAAAATCCTTGCCTTTGAACTCCACGAGTGTAATGTGAAGTATTTTAGGACACATTTTTCATAAACTTAAGTCAATCTCTAATTAGAAAGTAAAATTAAAATAAAGAAACGCCAGTTTTTGCTAGTTACCAGGGCATTTGTTTTAGACAACGTTTTGCAGAGATTTCTAATAAATATTTCAAAGCATTTCATATTCTAAAAAAAGTTTTATTATCTTTGAGGTTACGAAAAATTAACGAACAGTAGCAAGGCTGCATATAAAAAATTATATATTTTTCAGTAAAAATCGTTACCCCTTGTACGTCATTTTCTTCCGTGTTTATTTTCTTTTTTTTAAGGCGCCATACATTTTCTTGTCTTGTCTTCCAGGAATGTTTGGTTTTCCCTTGTAAACGTTTTTCGCTTTTCCTTTTATATGCATGTACATTTAGGGCGAATTCAAACACCATAAAATGCATGCACATTTTAAAATTGAACTACAGGCATACATTTATAGCAGGATATCGTATAATTAGATATTTATGTGTTTAAAATGACCGTAAAACCGAATTTTAGCATGTCTCAGAAATCTAGCCAAGCAGTAATCTCTAGCATCATGATGGCGATATATTAACACACGATTTAATCAAAAATTAGATCCTATTTCTGTTTTAAACACTCTTACCGCAGAGGCTGCTTTATTCCTATCTAAAAATGTCATTGTCAGCCATCTTGGGTGAGGCGTATTCTAAACAGCGACACCGCGTTTGACAGACAACAATGGTAAGTCGAAAGTAACAATAATGCAGGCATCAAGAAAATACATTCTCGATTCATTGTTGATTCAATTATTGCATAATATAAAGGCACTTCTAATTGTCATTTTTCAAGAATCTTTCATACGTTCTCTGAAAAAGTAATAGCTGCATCTTAGCCTGTCCTGTTTTTTTTACCTTTGAAATGAATTGAATATTTTGCCCGTTTCTCAAAGTATATTGCGTCCACCGATTGAAAATGAATTGTTTTAAAATATTTCTCGCAACTGAAAAGTGGATTAAAAGATGTCTCCGGTAATTGCTTCCATTTTATTCACATTTTAACTGCAGTATTAAGCATAGTATATAAATTTATAGGGTTCTCACATATTGAAGGAAACATTAGCTGACGATTGCTTTTCCGAGTTGTCCCCAACGCGGACATTCAATACTAAAATTTAAAAAGTTTTGAAAAATCTAGCTAACTGCATAACAGGATTGAAATAACGCTCCATTCGAGGTTATTCCTCTTTTGGAAACTCGGGGCAGTTTAGCAGCCGAAGTATTGACTACCCTTCGGAGACTTATACAAAATTTTTAAATTTACCATTGTACTTGCTACAAAAATTCCTCAGCTACCATTGGCAAAATGATCCCCGTCTTAAAATAGAAAGTCGCAAAGGAATAGCAATCAAAGAAGCTGGGTCTATAACTATCTCTGAATCACGTTTCATTGCTCCGTAAAACGAGAAAAAATTTAAATGTAGACGATCATTTCTTACCGCTTGATGCTTTTCGAACAGATCTAGTGAGAAGAATAGAGTAAATTTTTCTCACTCTAACTAAAGTATTTACTACCCTTCGGAGTCTTATACGGAATCTTTGATTTTATCATCATGCTTGCTGCAAAAATTCGGATCATCTGATCGATTCCTCCGCTGTCATTGGCATAAAATGATCACCATCGTAAAATATTAAAGTTGCAAAGGTGTAGCAATCGAAGAAGCCGAGGGTATAACTCTCCCCGAATCCCGTTTCACCGATCCGTAAAACGAGAAAAAAAATTTAAATGTAGACGATCATTTCTTACCGCTTGATGCTTTTCGAATAGATCTAGTGAGAAAAATAGAATACACTTTTCCTCCCTCCCTAAACAAACTCGGTTAACCCTTTGAGGCACATCCCTTTCCCAATGCTGGAAAAAGGGCAGCCGTTGCCATCGCTCGAATTAACAACCAGCAAGAGGGCGGACGATCGAAACGTCGCGATGAACGTTTCGATCGTCCGCCCTCTTGCTGGTCGTTAAGTCGAGCGATGGCAACGTCTGCCCCTTTTTCAGCATTGGGCAGTCTATAATTGGGAAGTCTTCCACTTTTTAGCAGATGTCAGTGCTGTTAAAAATAATCGTGACCATTTTTTTTTTACGGGAAATGACGCGCTAAAAAGTAAAGGATTCTCGTGGAGCTCTGTCACCCGCAACTATTTTTATAGAAATCCAATCTATTCTTCGTGACTGGCAACAGTCAAAACGTCAGAGTCGGGTGTTCCCAGAGCGGGATCACTGCTCGTTAAAGGGTTAAATCTTCTCTTCACTTACTTAACCCTTCAAAGCGCGGTGTCTTCGCCGTGCGAGACTCAGAGTGAGTGAATATCTAAACACCCCAGTGGCGGCCCGTGGTCAAAACTGTCAGTGCAGCCGGAAGCATATGAGCCCCCCCCCTTCCTCCGGACAGGAATGGGAAATCTTTGTTATTGAATTCGAAAGCTGGCGGCCCTCATAAAAAGCCCTCATAAAAAGACGTTGTTTTAATTCAGATATCCATAATTTTAAAAGCTCTTTAAAATTTCCCATGTTTAAAGAATTTTCTCGCTCACCATGTCCTCTCAATACCAGTTCTTGCTTACTTAAAAACAATACTGCTTTGATGGGTCATTGTCCATTCATAAGCGTCCATTCAGGCTTACCTTCTTGATAAATTCAGCAAGTCGAGAGTTTGCAGAACATATATTCTCCTTACCCCCTCCCTCACTTCTCGAGCCAATCAGAGAGTCGAATTCACAGGTGCTGCCGACCTTTCAAAATCTTGAATGAGCTGAGTCTTAGCTGCGTACCCCCATTATAGCCTATGCCGGAGGAAATGCTTACGTAACCGTTGTCATGGCAACGGTCCTGCCGATTTTCTTATCAGCGCTCTGGGCTGAACCAAAGATTTTCCCAATTGAATTGCGGGAAGATTAAAGTGCTTTTTTTCTGAATGACCGATCTGGCCACAATACGGTTTTTTTTTTTGTTTGTTTTTTTTTTTTTTTTGTTTGGAGATTTTTTTAATTTACCGTAGGAATTCCATAATTCTAATCTGAATTTAGGAAAATTAGTAGAATAAATTATTTTAAAGTATGTGCTGATAATTTCAAGTGCAGCCCGGCTGTACTTGCTGTATCCCACGAGCCGCCACTGAAACACCCAATTTTAATTTTGAATGCTTCTTTACAGAGAGTGAGCAAAGTAAGTAGTGAGACTGCCCACAATAAATTCGAACGAGGAGCCTGTAATATATACATACTTTGCCTTTGCGGGAGCTCCTCCATAAGCCCCCTTGCTCCTGCATGCAATTTTTCCATCGCTAACACAAATTATGTGAAAGAACTTGTAGGGCCGATGAAATTTTTGTACTGGGGTGCAAGGAGATTATTTTAAAGCTCCTGTAAAATCGACAAAGTTTTGAATCTGGATGCAATGCTGGCAATCTGATTCCTTATTCGCCACAGTTTAAAACAGATATGGGCAGCCTTTGAGAAGTTGCGGGCCAAACTTTAGGAAGTTAACGAAATCGCGGGAAGTATAAGTGGGATTTGTATGGGATTCTGAACGGTTTACATGCGTTTTCTAAGAGAATTTAAAATGTTCCGCTGGCCGAACCAATAGCAATTGGGGGCCACATCAGACCCGTGAGCCGGGGTCGACCCTATTTGCTGTAAAGTAATAATGATACTGAAAAAAACGTTGCAATTACGCAAAGCCTTAAGATTGTTGATTATTCTCTTTCTTGTCATCTAGCTGCTGTGGCTGCATTGAATTCGAGGAAAAAGATGAAAAAATGGAAAAGTTCGTGGAAGAGGTTGAAGTGATAAAATTGTGAGTATAAGCAAATTTACAATCGTTCAACTTCGAGTACAACTACACGTGACTAGACTCTGTCCGCAAGGGGCCCATCCGATTGGTTGCCGAGGAGTGACGTACCTGTCCTCTTGTAACGGAATAAGCCGCTCAAAAATTATTAACAATTTTGCGAAAAAAACAAATTTTGCGAAAAAAAAACACAACTGAATTAATAAATATTACTTAACTTCATTGGGATGATAAGATGACAATCATGATGGCACATCTATTTCCGGGTAGTTTATGACAGGGACACCCAAAATGCTTTCAACTCATAAAGGTATATGGATATTTCGAATACATTAGAGCCTTACGATTGTTCGGGCCGAGCTCAAAATGTCGCTTACCTTTGACCAACTTGGAAATAGACCAACCAATTTCGCATTAAAAAACAACTTTCCAGAACAGACACCAGTTGGTGATATCGCTTATGTATTGGGTGGGAAGTAACCCAATCTTAATATTCACTCAGGCATCGTATCTCAATTTCAAATGAGACACATGTGAATGAAGTGCTTTGGAAATTCGTATAATTTAATAGACGTAATAGAAAGTCACGTGGTGTTATCGTTTAGAACAGTGGCGTAGCAACAGTGGCTGACACCCGGGGCGGATATAAGTGGTGTCACCCCATACGAGCATTTTTGCCCCCATACATGCGATATTTTTGGAATTTTTGCTGTACAACCCATCGGGTGTCATCCCTTTGAGGGTGACACCCGGGGCGACCCCGACCGCCCGCCCCCGCCTTGCTACGCCGCTGGTTTAGAAGTATTCAAAACGTGAACACTTCTTCCAGAGACATACGCTAAAGACGTCAGGTGCAGTTTGCAGTTCTCGGGACAGTGATGCAAGAGATATTCGATCGCCTTACTGGCCTAAACACGTCACCTGCAGAGATTTTTCCTTCTGAGCCCATCCTGGTTTCTGGCCACGAATGTGCCTTTGCTTTAGCTGCTGTACGGCGCATGCGCTCGATGGGTCGCTTACACGAACATTCAGAAACACGAGCTGGCAAACAAGAATCAATGCATAGGGTAAAACCGCTGAGTTTTAGCAACGTTGCTAAGTGGGGATGAGAACGGACTTTGTCCCGCATTGGACTGGGAGCTCAACTCCGTTCCCATAAGAACACGGCAAGTGAAGCAGCATCTGGCTTGGCCATTGCTTGGGAGGGACTTCCCCCTCTCGGCCCGTCCGCTGTGGAACCGTGTACGCTCATGGGAGCGGGTGCACGTAAAATCCGTCGTGGCTCCAAAGTCCTCCAAGTTGTTAAACGATACCTCTGGGGGTGCCGATTTCAGGGGGTGGGTCCCTCCTCTGGAATGGGTTCAAAATGACGGGACCCCGAGCTAAGACGGACTTCCTCCCACTGGGGCTCATTGAAATGGAAGCCGCTCCTTCGGCCCATCGCCTGCCTATATAGGGGGATCTGTCAGAGGGCATTAGCAACAACAACAACAACAACAGAACGGACTTAAATATTCCTATTTCCTTCGAAGACAATTCATATTTAAGTTATGTAAGTTATTTTGAATCGATTCTGTATCTTAGAATCGGCATAATGGATCTTTCACGTTTCTATTTCTAGGTACGTGGAAAATGCTTTTTCTTGCCTGGAGGAAATAGAATGTGCTTTGAAGGAAAAAGCTAAATCGTCTCCAACGAAATATTTGACGCCTTATTTGAATGCTTCCGTCACTTATAGAAATCAGTTACGAAAAAACTGGAAAAAAACTTTAAGGCCAGGCGTTAAACTCCATGAATTGCTGTTTTCAGAAAATGACATTTATTACGAAAACTATGGGCTGGACGACGAACACTTAGATGCATTTTATAAATTCGCACGGTATGCCAATATCGCTACGGAAAAAATATACGGCATAAAGAAGGAACTTAAAGAATGTAAGTACGAATGCTTTGATGTAAGGTGGGGCTTTCATTTTGCCCTCACTTCGCACTTTAATCCAAGAAGCTCCGTTCTTTGTCCTCTTGCGCGCTTAGAGTAGTACGGGTTTCCTCTCTTAACCCTTTAACGTGAGGTGTCCTCGCCGTGAGGACACCAAACTGACGTTTTGACTGTTGCCAGTCACGAAGAACAGATTCGATTTCTATAAAAATAGTTGCGGGTGACATAGTTCCACGAGACTTTTTAGCACGTCATTTCCCGTAAAAAGATTGCCACGGTTATTTTTAACAGCACTGACATCAGCTGAAAAATGGAAGAATGCGAGAACAGCTGGACAGATTGCCCAATGCTTTAAAAAGAGCAGCCGTTGCCATCGCTCGACTGAACGACCCGCAAGAGGGCGAACGATCGAAACGTTCATCCCGTGCCACAGATCTAGAGACCCTTTTTTGACGACAGCTGGCTGTGCGGCCCAGCCAGCTGTCGTCAAAAAAGGGTCTCTAGATCTGTGGCACGCGATGAACGTTTCGATCGTCCGCCCTCTTGGGGGTCGTTCAGTCGAGCGATGGCAACGGCTGCCCTTTTTACACCATTGGGAAAGGGTTGCGCCTCAAAGGGTTAAAGGGTTAAAAAGCTTTTATCATGGACTATTTTCAGACTTCGATGGTCGAAACATGTGTTTGAAACTGTTTTCCGGATTCAGAGAAATCACTTTCAACTAATTTTCATGCAAAATGCGCGAAATCAGTAATATGAATTCCATTTATGTCAGTGTGGCAGGCGTCATCTTTATATCTTTTTTTCAATTTTGAAGTCACGTTGAACTCGCTCTTTTCCATCGTCGCAAAAGGCAGAACGTCCGAGTCGTTCATGAGTCGTTCTTGCCTCCGCGCATAGCTCGTCTGCATCGGTCTTTAAAAACACGGTATGAGAAACAACGCCGAACGTAAAAGAAAATCTTCACCGTTATGCTTTAAAGACGATAGAGAAGAGAACAGGTTTTCCGTTTTCAAAAAGTGACACTTTTAAAATTTGAATACTCTTTTACAAGAACTCCCTGAGATTGGGAGGGAGGGTTTAAAATTCTATGTCCCTTTTTCAAGAGAATTTGATAGTTATCCCTATAAACATAAAAGAAACGATGAAAAGTTTGTTTGTGAAATGTTTCTCTCTATTCTAAAAAAAAGTAAAGGCCGCTGTCGCCGCCACTGTCAAAAGCGTATCTCCTCCTAAACCGTGGGGATTTGTGTTTCGACTAAGGTGCCCACAGATTCGAAAAATTCCGAGGAACCTGCTAAGCTGATTTAAATTTCGAAAATGGAATTATTTTAGAAGATATTAATAAAAAGCTGAAAAAATAAACCGAATGGTTGCCAGATTTGGCATAAAATCATTCATTCCTTTGTAACAAAGCGTTTCCACGTATCTAGAATCGCGGAAATTTACAAACAGGAGTTTGAATGACGCCCATTTTACGCTAAAATAAAAACTATAATAAATAAGTAACTCAAAACGTGTTACACAAAGTTGACCATTTTCAAATAGTAAGTTCGCTTAGACAACAGGAGTTTAGAATGAGCGATGATTCGTTTTTCCAAAACAGAATAACTAATATCTTGAAAATGAAAAATAATTAAAATGCAGATTATTTTAAAGCCGGTTCTCGTCCAGCTGGATTATTGGCTACCAGTAGAAATATTGGGCGGCGTTCACTATGCCATTATAGCAGTTACAGTACACTTTGGATATTTGCTAGCGCGACGAGATGGTATAATTCGTGGTGCTAAGTACGCCAATCTGCAAACGATTATGTAAATGAAAATATGGATAACGGTTTTCCGGTAACCTTACATGAACAGTCATTATAGGTTGTGAGCATGTGTAAATCGCCAAATAATGAAAAGTCGCCATGGGTGGCAAGCTGTCCTATCTGTTCCGTAGCTTTTATTAACTTTACATGTACGCAAGTCGCCAAATAATGAAAAATCGCAATGGGTGGCAAATTCGAAGGGTGTCCAATAGGTTTTACATTATTAAAAATACAGCTGAAACAGATGTTCTGATTTTATGACGCTTTAGCTCGTAATTAATATAAATTTTGAATGGCAACATTGAAAATCATTGTGTTTCTGAAGAGTGCAAATAATTTTTCCAGCGATTATAAGCGGAATCCGCACTCCAGGTGGAGTATAGCTCAGGACCCGTACAACACGGATTCCCATTACAAAATATCTTCCGTGTTATGAAGGGGAGGGGGTCTTCTGTAGTGTGAAGTTTAAATTTTTATGTACCAATGAACATGCAAGAACCAAGCAATGCGTAGCTCAGTAACATTCTATCTGATCCAATCTTCGGGTTTTGTCTGTTAAAATTATGTCTTTTTTACGAATAAGCCTGATTAGGGGCCGAATGCCTCATACGAAAAGCGAGCGTAGCGAGTCTGGGGCCTTGGCCCTTGGTTATTCTAAAAAATGTTTTATTATAACCTCCATGTTCATTAGGGTGGATCGAATTTTCGAATTTCAAAGTCGGCTAGTGCGCAAACAGTGTCCGACCACAAGCCTATTAACAGGTTAAAACCTGAAATCTATGAGTTAATTTTTTTTTGCCTCCGCAAACGGCTTAAAATTTCAAAATTTTGTTAGTTTTTGAGAAAAATTTGATTTTTTTCACAAATTAAAGCACTGGCATAATTTTTTTCCCGTGAAACTTCTCTTCTTTAACCGCTACAACTTTGCTATAAAACTATAAAAAATAACTATAAAAAGTAGTTCTAATGTGGAATAGGAATTATCTGCAACTAAGCCAAATATGCAATATGTTTGATTTTTGAAATTCTATCAGTATTGACAAATGATCATCATTTAGTGCATACAGAGGCAAGTATCTCGCTATTTTAATCACTTTGCACATTATCTTGGGTTATTTTATTATTTATTATGATATTTAAATTTTAAAAAACACAACTTTGAACCCCTTTTTTAAGGTTTTAAGTAGATTGTGATTTTGTTTATCCAATTGATTTGATTCCAATTGATCCAATTGATTGATTATATTTTTTTAATCCAATACAATCAAGGTGGAGGCCCATGAAAACAACTATGCTTCTTTTTAATCGATATGATCAGGGGTGTAGTGGGGCCGAACGACGCTCGGGTACTTTTTTTGTGAACCGGAACCCAAATAAGATAAGATTATTATTTTGTTGTGGTGAATCTTAAAAAGAAAGAGAAATTCTTATATAGCCTGCTGACACTAGCAATATTCCTGTCCCAATTCTATGAATACCTTTATAGTTGAAATTATCCCAATGAACTGATAACTGGGTCTAGTCGATTAGAAATTCAATCCCCTGCATTTTCTGTTATGAAGAAAATAAACATCACCATCATGGATTCAAATAATAAAATGCGTAGAACAATTAGACTCTCAGAATCATTGTCGATAACAGAATGAGCACAGATTTTAAACGCGGTGGTACCATTGCAGGCAATGAAATTTGTGACAACCCACTTGACCAGTCAGTGGCGGATCCAGGGTAGGGACTAAGAAGCTTCAGCCTCCCCAAGGATAGTTATAGGGTAACATTCTGCTTTATTATACATCTCGGATAGGTAAAATGAACTTTTTAAAAATAATTATCCTATACCAAAAAATTTTATACATCGCTTGAGACTAAAATTTTACTTAACTGTACACTCTCTTTGGGTCAATAAAGATTTTTTCAAAATTATCCATAGTCTCTTATATATTGATTACTGACATAAAAATCGGGGGTAATATTATTAGTTGTTATAAATTTGTCCCCCCCTCCTACGTAGAGTCAGGCGTTCCGGGACAAAAATTTTTAGCACTACAACACTGGTTATGATATAAATCATTCATTTTGTTCTAGAATTTATAATTAAAATTTGTACTCTTTTTTGGAATTAAATGAAGCCATTTTATTCCTTGATTGAATGGTACTCTCAATAAAACCTACACGGCTTTCTTGACCACACTGCGAGACTTCTGTCAGTGGCTTGATTACTCGTTCAACCGCTTGGGTATGAGCTGGAAGCTTCTGAAAAGAAAATATTTCCGTCAACCCACTGTTCACTATTGCTTCGAACTCTTCGAAGGACAGTTTAGTGATGAAAGTCGGTTCAGTGATCTCACTAAATGACATTTGTGACCAGTCAATCAAATTGACGTAATCGTTGGCTTCGAAGTTTATCTTTGGGACAACAAAGGCTGCCTGTTAGGCTCGTTTACAAGTTCAGTTCTTGAACTTTTTATCCTGAGAACAGCTAATTCACGCACAGTTTGACGATCGTCTCCGAGAATAGAAAGCAATAAGTTTTCGGGATGCACAAAATAGGCGTTTCTTGCAATGACGGCATCGTCAACTTCCTTTAAGTTTTCTGGTAAGTACCGCGAGTCTTTAATGATATACCACAGATGTTTTGCGCCTTCCGCGCAGCTGGGACTCTTCTTTACTCTGAACCAGTTCGGTGCATAAACTTTCATTATAAATGTTACGAGATGTACCAATTCAGGAGATGGATTTTTGGTCGAAATGTAGATCCGGAGTACTCGATTGGCTGTTGTCAACCATCGAGATTGAGATAGGCATCCTGGCTGGCCACGAGCAAACGCCTGGTCGAACTGTTTCAAGTATGTCTCTCAAATATTCTTGATCTCAATCGGAAACATTTATTTGAAGCGGCTGGCATTTTGTGGCTTCGAAGTCGACAACCTGTGAATGCTCGCAGGCAATGAGACATTTACGATTGGTCCTTGTCGACTCTTGGGACCAGTTGTTTGTCCGTCAATATAATCAAAGAGGTAGCTCATTTATGTGGAGAAGACAAATGAGCCATTCAAGCGGACGATCGAAGCGATGCTCCAATAACCAAATGGCTCCTTTTTGTCCCCTGTTTACCACAGTTCCGTCGCGCCCTAGGGATGGACGCGAGACGACTTTTATTGCGAGACGAGACAGAGATTTACAGCTTTTTTGCGAGACGAGACACACGTTTTTAACATTACGATATAGGGATTTTTGCGAGACGAGACAAAGCTTTTAGGCTATTTTGCGAGACGCGAGACGCTAATTTTTCGTCTCGCGTCCATCCCTATCGCGCCCTATAGCGATGATGTCCTTTTCTAAATCAGATTTGCTTCTAATAAAGTCTGTTAAAGCACTGGGAATTTCAAGTGCACGGCCATTTGTCGGACATACGGGCCCTAGGTATTTAGAGCCTGGTTCTTTCACAATTGCTATGTGCTCTTCAGTTACCATTCATTTCGTTGTCAAGCCTTCGATCGTTTCTTGCTCGAAAGTCTTATCTTTTCGCCCGTCAAAATACAACCTGATAATCCGTCCTTGCAAAAAGTCCCAATTTTTTTAGAAGTCGGTGCGTTAGTTTATTCTTTTCTCGCCGAATTTTATTTCTGTCAATAATCTTGCCTGGAGTCTCTGGTGTCACAATACCTAAATCTTGTAAAACAGCTGTCGCTATTGCAGCGGCTGATCGATCAGAAACGCTAAAACGATCACTTGCTAATGCTGTGTTGATCAAAGAATGGTGCATTTTTTTGATCGCAGGAGAACTGCTGGAAGTACCAGGATTCGTATTCGCAGTACACATTTTTCTTTTCTTTGTAACACAGCCCTTTTCAGTTTGAAGACTTTCCTACATTAACAGGTGCAATAGTATCATCTTTTTCAGATGTAATTTCTTTACTAGACCGTTTAAGATAATTAAGACGTCTCGCTTTTCTGTCTGCAGTTTTCTGTAAAGCCTCGGTTCGGTGACAGGTCTGTCAAGTGATGGTATGTAACTCTTTCGTGAACTTCTTTGGTCAGTGATAAATGGTTGCTCGCGAGCTGGAATTTTTTTTCTGGGGATCACACTTACATCCAGAAAAGTTTGTGCATTTGCACGCAGCAATATCAAACAATGTATCGTGAGCGTGCTTGATAAAATCATGCACTCTCTCTCTAAGCGTTTCACTGGTACATACTCCGCTAACCAAGTGGTGCGAAAATATAGAAATCCCAACAAACGTATTTTTAGATTGTATGCAAAATAAATATTAATATAATAAGCTAAGATAATGAGGAAAGTGAAAAATAAAGCGAGATATTTGCCTTTAAAAGCAACAAATGATCGGTCGTCCATATTGACAGAGTTTTCTAAAGTTAAGCATATTTGGCTTAGTTGCAGATAATTCCTATTCTACATTAGGACTTAGGTAAGTTATTTTTTATAGTTTTATAGCAAATGTAGTGGTTAAAGAAGACAAGTTTCAAGGGAAAAAAAGTATGCAAGTGTGCAAATTATGTATTTTGTGAAACATTTCAAATTATTCACAAAAACTAACAAATTTTCGAAATTTTAAGCCGTTTGCGGAGGCAAAAAAAATTAACTCATAGATTTCAGGTTTTAACCTGTTAATAGGCTTGTAGTCAGTCACCTTTTGCACACTAGCTGAATTTGAAATTCGAAAATTCGATTTTTTCGATCCACCCTAATGTTCATATTGCTTTAAAATTAACCTGCTCCGAAACGTTTTCAGCCTAAGAAGGGTGCCACGAAGTGTTGTTTTATCCTGACAAGGGTGCCACGGGGAAAAAAGTTTGGGAACCCCTGGTCTAGAGGTTCCCTCTACCAGCTCTCTTTACAATTGTGACTGACATTTATGGAAAACCCTGCATATCGTAGAATGTTTGGCCTACAAATACAGAGTGGATGAAGGTGAACAGAACACCTACGTCATCAGTCATTGCACTCAAGAAGCCACTACATTTCATGCGAATATTCTTTGTTGAAACTGAGTTACCCATTAACTTTTTCGTGGGATGTTATTTTGAATATTTCATTGTTGTATGTACATTTGGGTCTGCAACTTATAGGACGCTGGTTTTGCGAAGTTAATTAGAGTCAGCAGTGACAACTCCCTGCATCGATCCCATCTCACACGATGAGTGCAGCTTATTACTGACTGTTATTATTTGTGGTGAGTTACATCATTCAATGGTTTTATTCTCTTTTCAGATTTGGGTGTCATTCGCAGCATGAAGTACTTCGTCGAACTTTTTGGTCTGTTTTAAAGGAATCGACATGACACAAAGAATATTTTGTACTACTTCAAATTTTACTCTATTTTTAAAAAGTGTTGTTCATGAAATGCACAATAAGATATTTTGTACAAATTTAAATATAGACTTTGAATTCTGTTTACTTCAATAAAAACCTACATTTTCACTATCTGATTTCCTTTTCTTTTCCCTTCTCCACGCATTTTATACTACACGTATTAAATGAAACCATCTGTAGTATTTATAGAAGCGATTCACCGCTTCTTTCAGTTGCTTGCTCTCAGACCCATAGAAATATACTGTTGTTTGACTCCAATCCTTTTGTGTTTTTCTCGCAAAGCAAGCAACAAGCAAAATTCCGTACAAAAACGGACTTAAATGAAAACCATAAAATATATAAATATACTCATATAAATAAAGTGTATTTAAAATTATTGGATTCCCGACACGAGCTTTGTCTTACAGAAACTAACTTGATATGTCACAAAGCGCTACTGTAAAATCACAGAAAATCTATGGCAGCGTTATTGGGTGATCAAAAAGATTGTCAGGAGTACTTTGCAAGCAAATCTACTTTCAAAATAGATTATTATAGCTAAAAATTTTGTCTTTTATTCGGGAGTACTAAAATAACTCACCGCATGGTTTGTGCAACTATTTTATTCTTTCTTAATTCGTAAAGCGTGAAAAATTTCGTTATTCTGAAGAGCACTTTTGTAAACTTTTAACTAATAAACTGGCCTTAAAATATTTTCAACGAATTATGTTTATAGTTTTCAACATGAAATATTCAGTGTTTTCTCCAGTTTCTGGCTATCGTGGCGGTCATAAAAGCAAACTTTATTGACGAAATTTTTGCGTAAAGTGCGTATTGTCCCCGAGTTCTGGAATCAATATCGAATTCGTGACAACCATATTATATCAGAGATTTTCTTAAGATTATAATTTAAAATAACAAATTTCATATTCTATGTATCATAAGAGTTACCCTAGGAACAGAATCCTTTTCTACTGATTAAGATGCTTAATTCTACAATCAGTTGAAAATTAAATTAATTTTTTAGAGTTCTTAGTTTAAAAAAATGAAAATGCATGTCATCAAACAAACACAACTTAATCCACTGGCGCTTTTTAACCCTTTAACGCGCAGTGGTTTCGCTCTGAGACCACCAAACTGCTGACGTTTTGACTGTTGAAGGTCACTAAGAATAGATTGGATTTCTATAAAAATAGTTGCGGGTGACATAGCTCCACAAGAATCCTTTACTTTTTAGCACGTCATTTCCCGTAAAAAAATTGTCACGATTATTTTTAACACCACTGACATCTGCCTAAAAATGGAAGAACGCGAGAACAGCTGGATAGATTGCCCAATGCTGGAAAAAGGGCAGCCGTTGCCATCGCTCGACTTAACTACCAGCAAGATGGCGGACGATCGAAACGTTCATCGCGTGCCACAGATCTAGAGACCATTTTTTTACGACAGCTGGCTGTGCTAAAGGGCAGCCGTTGCCATCGCTCGACTTAACTACCAGCAAGATGGCGGACGATCGAAACGTTCATCGCGTGCCACAGATCTAGAGACCCTTTTTTGACGACAGCTGGCTGTGCTTGCGCACAGCCAGCTGCGTCAAAAAAAGGGTCTCTAGATCTGTGGCACGCGATGAACGTTTCGATCGTCCGCCATCTTGCCGGTAGTTAAGTCAAGCGATGGCAACGGCTGCCCTTTTTTCAGCATTGGGAAAGGGTTGCGCCTCAAAGGGTTAAACTGTGTTATCCCCTGCATATGCATGGAAACAGATTTTTCATTTTACCGTACGCTCTTATCCAAAGCAAATGGAATGGAGCTTTAGATTCCTACATTTGCACTCGACTCTATATTGCTATGCGATTTTGAATCGTTTTCGGTCACTCTAGCACGCTTTACATGAGTTCCGAATCATACCTTTATAGCAAACACCTGAAAATTCAATCTACACATTCTTTGCTTCCAAAGTCATTTTAAAAATTGATAAGGTTGAGACTGTCCAATGAATGTCACTGCTTTGATTCTTTTTCCAAAAATGTAAAACTCGTAATACAATTAAACATTGTTTACCCGGCAAAAAAAAATTGGTAATACAAAAAATGTCTCCACTACTCAGAGCTCACCCCACTCCAAAGGACAAACTGAACGTGTCGGGAGCAACGAAGTGAAATTTTACAGTCTGTCGAACACATTAAAATATGACTTTAGGCTCATTGTGCAAACAGAGAATATTTACCGTCTCCTTCATTCAGTCGAAGGCCGATAAAATAGTACACTGGCAGTCTTCCAAAAGATTTCTTTCTTCCACTTATAGAACAAAATCTTATTTAAAGAACGGGATTATCTTCCTTACAGACATACATTTTGCAACCACTAAAGTAGTATTCATTGTGCCGATCGTTTGTACTGATAGAATAATCTACTTCTATAATATGCTAGCGTATGCGGTAAGAAAATCGACGCTATTTATACGCTGCGAACGGCAATAAGTAGATATAAACATTAGCGTAATAGCAATAATGCATGTGAAAAAATCCAAATTAACAGTTCCATGGAGCAAGCATATTCTTTACTTTTATTTACGTACTAGCTGAAGTACCCGTCGTTGACGGGTTAGTACCGAATGCAAATTTCCAAATAGCAAGAACTTTCGTCAGCATTGTAGGAGTACACAGAATGGATGTAGTTATGTTGCCAAAGTAAAGAAAGCAAAATTATAATTTTTATGTATTGTTAAAATATTACAGGTTAGAGAGTCACTAAGTAATATCATTTCAATCACTTCAGTCATTTTTATGGGATGCTCGAACACAAATTTACGCAGTTTGAAACGATTTTCGCAAAATCTAATCAAGATTTTTTTTAAATTCGACGCCTATGTTTTAAGTTGAATGACCACCTATCATGACACCCAATTTCATATCATTCGCTTCAATCGTTTTTACGTTATGCTTAAACAAATAGAGCGTCACGGACAGAATGACAGATCGACAGACAGACTAACTTTTTTTTTTAGGGTCGTACTGGATTCTCAGGTGCTTGAAATGGATAGAAATCGCAAAATTTTTGAATTCCTAGAAATGCACAGACAAAAGTCAGATAGATACCAGGCAGTAGCTAGATAACAAAATAACAATAATGGACCCGTGAAAATACAAGATCTTTCGGATCTTCTCACAGCTTAAAATATCTAACTGATAATACCTGGCTCATGGATCGCTCATTTAAAAACTTCACGATTCAGTGGGCTAAAGCGCATTGTAGCCATTTCCTGTTTCTGTCATATAATTTTAACTAGGGATACGTATAAAATAATGCAACCATACTATACAAACAAAAACATCAGGTTGCTAACTCTGGCACAACACTGGTGTTATTCAAGAAGAAAAGTACCTATTAGCGAAGCCATGGAGCTCATGAATGGAAAGGACCACACTCAATGCTCATAGGAGGAAGTCCGCAGTTGCTGCAATGAAGAAGTATTTCTGTATGAACTTGTACAGCATAGTTCAATACGTATCACCCAACACAGTATTTTTATAATCATTTTATGAATGGAAATGTACAAAAAGACATAATGGGTGACATTTTACAATGTCATTACTTGGCATCGCCACTATCGGCTTTCATCATGACACCCAAAATTTGTAGTAACACAAACCTAAATACATTTACTGACAAATACCGTTATAACAAAAAAAACTTGATTTTCGTTGAAATGAGTCCAATGATTGGACCAACGCTGCACTTATCATAAAGAACAGTAGGGTATAGGGCGGCGCAGTTGGACGCCTTGGCGGCAAGTATTAATAAATTACTAGCTGCGTGCCCGTTCTCCGCACGGTAGGGAACGAAACTTTTTCTTACATGTATAGTTTGAATTGATTCCAGTGATTTGGAATCCAAAAATAAGTAAAATGATTTGACTCTTGGCGTAAAGTGACTCATTAATTATTCGTAAAGTTAGTATAAGTACTGACTTGAGACCATTGTTAATATTATGACGCAAAAAACTATGACGGTGTCATTCGCGATCAGAAAAAGAAAAGCGTGACGGTTTTCAGTGAAAATTCCTAATTTTCAAAATGTCTCATTTCTGCATCATACTCTTTTTTAGATTTAAGCTATGCCATTAAAACCTTAGATACTACATCATGTGGAGAACCGTTTTATTTTCTAATTAAATAGTTGTGTACCCGCTCTTCGCAAGGCAAGAAGAGAACATTTTCCTAAAAAATGTGATCATAACTCTTGTGAGAAAACAGAATCTCCAAGAAAAAAGAAAGTTCTGTTACAATCTTTTTTGTTGAAACTACCGTGGGATATATTAACGCGACGTAGAATTACTTACTATTTTGTTAGCTGTGATGCAAGACGGTTGTTGAAGAATGAATAGAAGGCTTAGTTTCACGAAATATTTATTAATGCGGTATATTGTGCTTTGATCAATATTGCCTTAGCATATGTACTTACTATTACTTATACTATCTTTTTGTGATACCAATACTATATATTTTCGTTTTGCAACCGTTAATGCTTAATTTAAAGAAATGGTTTAGATATTTGCCACGAAAGTAGGCTTTTTGGTGATTCTTTGCAATTTACGCATTAGCATAAACGATAATTATTTCAGTTTATGGTTGCCACTAAATCAGCTCTCCATAAATTTTTACGCATAGTTC
The DNA here is from genome assembly GCA_038373885.1 of Cheiracanthium punctorium. Lineage (NCBI taxonomy): Eukaryota > Metazoa > Arthropoda > Arachnida > Araneae > Cheiracanthiidae > Cheiracanthium > Cheiracanthium punctorium. Next base: position 90,232 of record JAWZYV010014127.1, read on the forward strand.
TTGTCAGATTGGTGTATTTAGCACCAGGGCCCTATTATCGCACGGGCAAATCGGGACTTTTCCCCAGGGGCCTCCGGCTGGAAGTGGCCCCCAATTTCAAATGTTATTCTTTTTTTACAAAAAAAATTATGAAAAATAAAACAAATTTTATACATGGGGGGCCCCAAAATTCATCAATGCCCAGGGCCCCCTGTTGGTCATAATCAGGCCCTGTTTAATACCGCAATATATTTCCTGCTATTCGAAAACGTGACCCGTTTAAAATCTCAATCGAAAATAATGCTGGATAATTCACTGGTGAGAAAACAGCATTCAATTATTTTTCTGGCAACGTAAAGTAAAATATAGAATTATTTCATGCGTGGCGTATGTTTTGCTTGTGAGTCCGTTATTTTGATTGAGTTTCAAAAGAGGTTTTAAACTTATGACATCAAAATCACGCACTTTTCACATGCGAAAACTCCGTTATTTTAAAGTAATTTAATTTTTTTTTTTTTCAACTGGCAATTTTAATAATTGTTACTGTCTCCAAGACAACCAAAACACAAGATATCATGCCGAAAATTTTAAGCTGCTAATATTGAAATGAAAATAATTCTTTACTTAAAAATTCGTAAAAAATCTCCTAATTTATATTTTCCTCTGGTTTTTCTTTTAAAAGAGGGAGAAATGTATGCTCCGTCATTTGACAAAATATAAAAAAGTTATGACGGATAGAATTCAAGATGCAGCAATTTTAAAAATATTTTACGAAAGTCAGCGTCCAATTTAATTTTTTTTGAAAAATTCCCAAAAATCTGAAAATTATGTTACCCCAGTCCGAACAAACAATTTTTAAAAGAAAATTTTCTCCTCTATCCGATGATGTAAATTTCGTTTTCTTGCGAGTGTAATTACCGGCGTTATTACGTATTAAGCGAGAAAAATCGCTAAAATTCGGACAAAACATAAAATAAAACATTTTCTAATTCGAATTTCGAAAAAATCGCTCGTGTGTGTTCGAAAAAATCGAGGCGTGTTAGGATCTATCCTAGTGAAGCCGTATGCAAAATTTGGTGGGTCTGCGACGTCCCGTCTCGGCGCAATGATGCGATCAAGAGACGCGCGCAAGAAGATCGGTGGTCACAAACTTGCCTACCTACCTACATAGCTACATACAATGTTTACTCTCGGATTTTATTATATAAGATTCAAACGAAGATTAAGTAAATGGAAATAGAAATCTTTCTCTTTATTATTGATCAAATTGTTTCATGCCACCCAAGATATTGTGTGATACTACAATTATTTAAGAAAATTATTTTTTCAACTAAAGCTCAGTGTTGCTGACTGATAACAAACTGTTTTATAGTCGTAAATCATACCTAAAGCAAAGTATGATTTTTAAAAGTATTTTCCTATGATTTGCTTAAGAAATGAAAGCCAAAAACATTTTTAAAATTTATTTTTTAACTTTCAGGCACTTAAGTGTTAAAAAGGGGGTTTATTAAAATAAAGTACTTTTTGTCTTTTCTTGTACGTCAGTTACATGGATTACGAAAGAATGGAGAAATTTGATGTTTAGCGAAGTTTTTCACTGTACAAAAAAAAAAAAAAAAAAAAAAAATGCATCTTTTGGAAGAATTTGTGATATTGCATAAAAATATTTTTTGAGAGTTCAACTAAATCTGGTTGATTTGGCTGGCGATTTTTCGAGTGATTCATTTTATTGAATCAAAAGAATATTTCTTTTAATAAGCAAGTTTTTTTAAACAAAATTTTACAAAAATCATCTTCAAATTTTTCTGTTCCTTATCAAAATTATTGAAGCAATGGTATCAACAAAAATGTTATTTATTCATGAAGAATTTATAAAAAGTGTGATTAACAAAATCATTCGGTTAAGGATCTTTAAAAATTGCATCAATGCAATCTGGTTAAATATGATATTAAATTTTTCTTGTTACATTTCGTTAAAGATTGTGCGACTCGAGCTGTTTGTTTTACATCAAGCAGGAAGTAAAAATAAATCAAAATTCTAATCTAAGAACTTATATTCTCCAAACCATTTCATCTAATTAGAATTTTCCCCCGTTTTATTTGCAGAGTACGGGATATTCTAATCTGTCAAACAATTTCTCAATTTAAAATATTTCTTTACAACTGCTGACATCTGGCAACACTTACACTCTTTAGTGAGAGATAAACAGATAAAAAGCGCATTTATTCCCGAAAAAATTCGCTATATCACATTTCAAAAAATCTTTTCATGAGGCAACCCCCACCGACCTTTAATTTTAAAGATTTTAATGTAAAAGAAACTTATATTATTATAAATTACATTAATATAAGCAAAATCTGCCGTTATCCGGAATAGTTTGAGCAGGAGCGCTTTTAGTTCCCCGCGGTCAATTCTGCAAGACTCGCCGGCCGGCCCGAAAGGGTTAAGTTTAAACTACATGGAATGTGCGAGCGTCACCAAGTCAGCGACCACTCTTAACGGTGAAGTTCGAAAAAAACCATGTGATTTTGGTACATAAATACAAATAAACTAATTATGTCATGCATTTCAAAATTTTTAGAGTGCCTCTTTACAAGCTGTACTTATACACTGCAATGAGTGATAAACCCGTATCAGTTGCGAGACTTTCAGAAAAAATTCTTAAAAATCGACAATTTTTGTAGGATGTGTCACTTTCCGGAAATTTTTTGCTGTGCAATTCCATGTTACAGAATTTTTTATGAAACTTCTATAAAAGGCACCGCTGATTCATTTATTACGGAGGGTGAAACAGCTTATAAAGAATTATCCTGAATTTTTTCGAGTTCGTGGGTCAAAATGTTTATGTCAATTTGTGTACCTACACCGTGAGGGAGATTTTGTTTCTTCAAACTGCACCCTTTAAGCCCCTGTATAAAAATGAGAAGGTATTTATTTCCCTGAACTTACGCTCATCTGCAAAAGTTTGTTACATTTTAGTGCGTTTCTGGCGGAAGGGGGGGGGGGGCTGAAAAGCCTCTTATCTCTTACCCGGATCGATCACTCTTATCAGAAACAAGAAAGTGTTCATTGGGTTACGAAAGTTTATAAATGTAACGGCGAGTAACGCAGGGTGCATTCGTAAACGAACAACTCAGTTTGAAACTAACCGCACTCAGTTTTGTAGACGAACGCTCTAGTTTATAAACTGAATGCACTCAGTTTCCTTTACGAGTACCTTAGATGGAAACTCGTTGCCCTAGTGTAACTCGTTTGGCCTTTACGAATGCGGCCAGAGTTTAGTAAATTTCAGGGGACGGTTAGGGAAAAAATTACATAAATTAGCCCCTCCCACCTACGCTGTTTCAGGTTAACATTTTAATTATTGTACATTTTGCATGGCTCGGAGACATTTTTTTTCTCTTTTGAATAAGCCTCTCCATGTAAATATTTCTGTATTCGTCGGTATATCTGTTTAGGATGCTAACTAAAAAAGTTACTTACATTCATCGAAATTAATCTTCGACGCTTTTTACAGACATTCAATACTCATTTCCCAAAACCTGAATGTTTCAAATCGATTTTTTCGAGAAAATATTTATACCAAAATTTATCGCCATTACAATACCTCCTTTAATATGTACAGCTGCGGAAAAAAAAGGCCCACTTGCTTTTTATTTCGCCATCGTTCGTCGCATAGCAAAGTTATATGTACCATTCGTTTGCAAATAACGCGTACTTTAATTTACTATTAATTTAATTTGCATAAGGGGCCGTCTTCCTATTTAATTCTGCATCAACTTCGTTTTTCTCAATGGCAGTCCCATATTTTGACTTTATTAAACGAAAGAAAACCTTCAAATTACCCAAATATAAATTTTCATCCATTTTCTACGATAATTTCCGGAGATATTGCGAATTCATTTTTGCGCGTTTTTAAGGGACTTTCTGCAAATTGAAAAACGCTATTTGTAGGTTCCGAACTTTTCGCCTTTCATTTATTTCGCTCGCGAGAATTAAAAGAAATTAATATTATTTTCAAGGAAAATATTGTTCCCATCTCTCTTAAAGTTTTTTGTACTGAGAATATCAAGGGTAGAATAGAATATTTAGTCTGTGGTCCAAATGACCCGTGAGTTCATAACTTCCTTGGTTCGTACACATGATTTAAGGGAAAAATGCAAAATGACTGCTAAGGATTTTGAAAATCTTTGTAATTTTGAAATTGTTATTCAGTGCTTCCCTTGATGTTTCTCTTAGACAGCTGAAATGTTGGCAGGAGTTAGAGGCTGCTCCCTGCTCTTCTGACTACAAGCATGAATATTGCTCCACTCAGCTATGGTCGAACTTAAAGAATGGTTTCATGATTGAATTTTTTGATTTTTTTTTAAATTCATGTAAAAAACGCAATTACTTTTTTACCGACCCAATATTATCACTGTGTCTGTTATTTCACTTTCTTCATTTAATACTATCGCCTGCAATGTGCAATATTCTTAAGACTTTTGGCGGTATTTTAATTTATAGTTAGATGAAAATTTTGTTACAGAAAAACGTGATTTTGAATGTTTGATAAAGTATGGGGAATTCCAAAGACCTAATGTTTCCGATATTAAAAAAGGTCACATTCATGCCTGGAAAGTTGAGGATGTTAGCTTTTCAGAAATAGGACGTTGTATTAGAAGACATACATCTACTGCATCTAATTCTATAGCTGGAAAATATTTTATTTGGGGTAATATGGTAGCGGACGCAACAATACACGCTTTATAGAATCCCCAACAAACTGTAAAAACCTCTAATTTATTTGCTTCAAAATTTGATATTTTAATACTGGTATCTTTTACTGTGTTTTTGCACAAAATAAATCTAATTTACATTTACTGTATGCAATTTTCAAAAAACTTTCACTTAATAAATTTATATAGGGTCCCTTAACTCATGAAAATAACACATTTTATCTCTACTTATTATAAAAGAAGGTGTCTGTGTGTCTGTGTGTGTGTGTGTCTGTCGGCAGCGTTACGGACAAACGGCTACACCTAGAAACACCAAATTTGGTACTCGGGAAGATGTAAATATGTAGTTGTGCACCTCGAAGCGATTTTTTCAAAATTCGACCTAGATTTTTTTTTATTTTATGTTTTATGCGATTTTTGGCATTTTTTCTCACCTAATTCGTAATAACGGCAGAACTGACGCTCGCAGCAAAACGGCATTTGTATCATCGGATAGAGGAAGAAATTTTCTTTTAAAAACAGTTTGTTCTGAATACGTAAAATGATTTACCGATTTTTAGGAATTTTTTTACTAAACATCTGCTTCGCGATTTTTTTTCATAAAATAATTTTAAAACTGTCGCATCTTGAATTCTATCCGTCATAACTTTTAGATATTTTGACAAATCGTGAAACATTCTTTTCTCCCTCTTTTAAAATAAAAACGAAAAAATTATGTAAATTAGATGATTTTTTACGAATTTTAATGCAGCCTAATGTTTAGAATTTAATAGCATCAACGCGATCTTACGCCATTCATTACATTGCGATCACGGCACGAGAATTTATGTTCGGTTGTTGCCACAGAAAGGATTAAAAAAAAGGGTTTTTTCAACCAATCGAGTTTTTAAATGGGATATCAGAATTTCAATTCTCAAGTGAGGATCTATGACGTCAAATGCTACGCCGACGTTACGCCATAATTTTAACTCATTTATTCCAGCTCTATTTTCAACACAGGGAGACGGTATTTTGATTAAAATTTACTGTAGAAATAAACTAAGAAATTCACTATTATTATTAGAAGTGGTATTTTAATCCGGTGCTTATTTAAAAATTGAAATGTTTTCACGGCGCTGAAAATGTTCATTTTAAAAGTTACAAAGTTCGCTTCAAAGCGCGATATATTAAAATTTTTCTATTTACTATTTTTATTTTTGGCATTTAATTTAGCGCAGGCGTTGCCTAACATACGCATGCAGGTTGCGAGTATAGTTTTATTTTCACGTTGAATTACGTTCCTCCATAAAGGTCCAACGCAAAGTTTTAATGATACCGTTTGAAAACAATTATGCTAAATATCGAAATTAACTCCCTCAATCTACCGGGGTATCCTTTACGGCAGTCAAACAGTGACGTCATAAATTTAAAAAAATGCGTGAAATTTGTAAACTCTGCAACTCTAACGCCCTGTCACAATTAAAATGGGAATAAGTAGCTCCTCGAGATTACACAGTTTGATGTTTTTCAGGAGACAGGACTATGGAGGATATAAAAGATATCGCTATATTAGATACATGGATATTTAAAATGGCACCCCTTGGATATTTTCTCCCCACAGTAAGATGAAATGGTTTGCGGCGCTAAATACGCCAATCTTATAAAACTATGTATAAATTAAATATATATGGAGAGTTTCTTTAATGGCAACCATTATGTGAAATGATTATTATTTATGCTAATGCGTAAATTGCAAAGAATCGCCACAGAATCACAAGATCCCATTGAGGCCAAATAATCTAAGCTGTTTCTTTTAAGGGAGCCTTGAAGAGGGAGAAGCGAGTATAGATAGTATTAATGTACGTAATAGGTAGTATTATTAGATTTGTAAATATAATATGAATAAATCGCAATGTACCACGTTAATAAATATTTCATGAAATTAAAAGTGTTTATCCTTTTTCAACGGTTGTCTTACACCAACTAAATGAAAAGTAATTCTAATTTTCGTTAATATATCCCACAGTAATTTCAACAGAGGAGATTACTTGAACTTTTTTAAAAATGAAATTCTGTTTTGTCACATGCAGATATGATTTTAGTAGTAAAATATTCCCTTCTTCCCGTATGAAGAGCGGGTGCGCAGCTATTTTAAAAACATCTCTTGAAAATAGCATAAATGAATTCAGAAGACCTCAAAACGTGTAAATACACCAAAATCTCGAAGTCGAATTTTTTCATGATTACAATACTTTCCTTATATGGTACATGTTCGGAAAGAAATAAATGGTGCTCCATTTCATGTAGTGTCTTAGGTATTTAATGCTACAACTTGAGCCTAAAAAACAGTATTATGTAGAAATAAGACATTTTGAAAGCCAGGAGTTCTCTGCAAACCATTAAGCTTTCCACTTTTTTGATAGTGAATGACACTGACGTAGTTTTTTGAGTCATTATACTGCAATGATCAGGTTAGTACTCATGACACAAACTTTACATTAAGAGTCAAATAATTTTGCTCTTTTTTTTTTTAATTCCACATCACGAATAATTTCGAATTACACATGTAAGGAAAATTTTCGTTTCCTACCGTGCGAAGAACGGGCACGCAGCTAGTTTAATATAAATTAAACTACTGAACGTAAAAATTTGAAATTTTGCACAGCCATGTAATATTATTTTCTGCATCTACTTCTATCGAAATTTGGCTAGGTCGCTATTCATAATTTTTTTGAATATTAATTTAATAATTCATAATTCATATTAATGATTTATTAAAAATCATAACATTGAATTATGTTTGTGTCGTTTAGTTCTAATAGTTCGAATAAAAATCAGCTTCTTACTACCAATATTATATGAGATATGAATTGAAGTATGAAAAAATATTTTAACATAGGGGGAGGGGGATTTTGGGTGCTCATAACTCACTCATTTTCTGTCCAAATATATTGAAAATAGGTGTCCGGGGTTAAAATGAGCTAAATGTTTGAAATATGAAGTGAAATCTAGGGGTTGCTATTGAGAAAAAAAAGTTGGTGCTAATTTTAATATGTAGATGGCCCCTTATGCAATTTTTATGCATGGCAAATTAAAGTGTGCGTCAATCGTAAACGATTGGTATCTGTAACTTTGCTGTGCGACGAACGACGGCCGAAAAATGTACAAGTGGGCCTTTTTTTTCCGCAGCTGTACAAGAAAGTAAAAAACTATAAAAATTTAAACTTCACTGACAGTTCATTATCTTGATCCTTTACATCTAACGTCAGGTGTTAGCCGTAACAATTTATTCACCAACATTGACACACAGGGTGTCCTGTCCGTCATGCAAATTCGCCAACGGCGCAGTGATGTAAATCATTCGCTTCACAACATGATCACCGTTTTCTTCGCTCGGAAATGTTACCTTGTTATTTTATTCCCGCGAAAATGTTGTAAAATTTCAGCTGTTGGTGGTTTTTTAAACTCTTTTTTACCAAACAAATTTGTCTTCCCCGTGATCCCAGTAAAATTTTGTGGAATTTTGACGAGTAGCTTTTGGGAATCGATTGTTTACCGATTGTAAAGCTTTAATTATGAACATCCTGTATATTTTCGTCAATTTAATAACTATTGGGTTGGCAACAAAGTAATTGCGTTTTCTTGTATAAAATTCAAGCAAATAATATTTCAACAAGTTTTTAATTACAGGTAAGCTGTGCCTGAACATACGATTCATATTTGTTACATTTTAAAGTAAGAATTTCACTGGCAGTATTTTTTTTCGTCCGTAAAAGATGGCCACCCTCCCCCTTTTTTCGCTTCTATCCTCCTTAGAGGACACTATTTAAAATGTCCTGAAATTAATTTTTAGGTATTCGTGACTGCTGCATTTTACAGAAAGAATTTCACGGATATCTCTATTTTTATTTGAGATCACGCGGGATATGTGAAAAGAACTTTTTGGCCCTTACCCCCCCCCCATAAGACTACGAATTTTGCAAAATGCTGTCTGATCTAGCACCTATGTTGAAGAACTCACGTACGTGCCAAATTTCGCATAATTAACTTCAGTAGTTTTGGCCAGGCGAAATATTGACGTACGGAAAAACGCAATTACTTTGTTGCCAACCCAATAATTTAAAACTTATTTACTACTTTAATTTAAAAATTATTAAATTTAAAACTTATTCGGCGCAGTATGTCCTTTTTGGACATTGTGCCATTAAACACCCACCAACCAAAACTTATTTACATTATTCATATACAAAATTTTTTTGTAAATATCATCTAAGAATTTTATTCAGAACATAATTCAAATCTCTCTAACAAAGACTCTTCCTTTACAAAACAAAACCAATTCCACACAACTGTATGTTTGAAACAATCATTTTTAATTACGATCTTTTGTTCGGTGGAAATGCAAAGACTCTCTTCTGTGAGGAAATGAACTTATACCTTCTTGCTCAAAGAAAAGAAAATACCCAAGGGACATCGAAAAAAATTGTGACCATTTCTTTTTTCTTTTCTCATCTAGAAAGTATTCAGAACCCTTGATGGAAACAGAACAATGCTGAAGAATTCTTTCAAAAAATTAAGGATTTTTCTTACTGCGCAGTAATTAATGCATAAACCTGCTTTTTGAGGTAGTTCGGAGTAACAATCCGCTTTAAACTAATTAGTTAATCTTGGGGTTTTACTTTCCGAACATGTACCATGTAAGGAAAGTATTGTAATCATGAAAAAATTCGAATTCGAGATTTTGGTGTATTGACACGTTTTGAGGTCTTCTGAATTCATTTATGCTATTTTTACGAGATGTATGTATGTGTGTGTGTATGTGTGTGTGTATGTGTGTGTGTGTGTATGTGAGTGAACACTATAGCTCCTGAACGGAACATTCGATTGAGCTCAAATTGGGTATATGTTATAAACCACCGTTGCAAGACCGGTATTGATTTTGGTGTGTATAGGACTCATAGTTTTTCTACAGGGCTACGACAAAGATTTCTTTTACATTATGGCCTATGGGAGGAAATTCTTGAAAGTGCGCTAGCGTTTAAACGATACATTCGATGGAGCTCAAATTGGGTATACATGTTATAAACCACCATTATAAGACCGGTATTGATTTTGATGTGCATAGGACTTATAGTTTTTCTACAGGGCTACGACAAAGATTTCTTTTACATTATGGCCTACGGGAGGAAATTCTTGAAAGTGCGCTAGCCTTTAAACAGTATATTCGATTTATCTCAAATTGTTTATACATGTTATAAACCACCATTATAAGAGCGGTATTGATTTTGATGGGCATAGGACTTATAGTTTTTCTACAGGGCTACGACAAAGATTTCTTTTACATTATGGCCTATGGGGAGAAATTCTTGAAAGTGCGCTAGCGTTTAAACGGTACATTCCATTGAACTTCAATTTGGTCTGTATGTTTGAATTATTCATCAATTAAAATTAATTTAAATGCTTGGTCATGATCTTAAGTGTTCGGAAAGTCGAGTGGAGTCACTCCAGATTTTTTTTAATAACAAGAAGTATGGCTCGTCACCTGGAAGTTCAAGAAAGATTATTTGGAGTTACATACTTTCTTTTGAAAAAGGTATGTCTCATACTTTCCGCTCGTAAGATTGACTTCTGTGGAAGTTATAGTTGAAATTTTACATTGGTTGAGTTGTTTTGGAAAAGTGTTCTAATATGGAACTTTTAAAAATTCATCTATTTTAAAATTGTTTTTGACAGCTGACACAAAGATTCTTTCTGAATAAAGCTTACTGTAGAGTTTAAATTTAAAAAATACATAAATCTTCCATCCATGTACTTTTGTTAAAAAAGAAGTAAACTGTAAATTTTAAATTTAGTAATGTTCTTGTATAAACTAATCATACAAAAAAAAACGATTTTTTTAATGGCATGGATAAAAGAATAATGTCTCATGTACCCTTTTTACTTTCCGAACATGTACCATGTAAGGAAAGTATTGTCATCATGAAAAAATTCGAATCCGAGATTTTGGTATATTGACACGTTTTGAGGTCTTCTGAATTCATTTATGCTATTTTTACGAGATGTATGTGTGTGTCTGTGTGTGTGTGTGTGTGTGTGTGTGTATGGGAGTGAACACGGTAGCTCCTAAACGCGACATTCGATTGAGCTCAAATTTGGTATTTACGTTATAAACCACTGTCGCACGACCGGTATTGATTTTGGTGTATACAAGACTTATGGTTTTTCTACAGGGCTACGGCAAAGATTTCTTTTACATTATGGCCTATGGGAGGAAATTCTTGAAAGTGCGATAGCGTTTAAACGGTACATTCGATTGAGCTCAAATTGTGTATGTATGTTATAAACCACTATCTTAAGACCGGTATTGATTTTGATGTCTGTAGGACTTATAGTTTTTCTACAGGGCTACGATAAAGATTTCTTTTACATTATGGCCTATGGGGGGAGATTCTTGAAGGTGCGCTAGCGTTTAAACGGTACATTCGATTAAGCTCAAATTGGGTATACATGTTATAAACAACTATCGTAAGACCGGTATTGATTTTGATGTGTACAGGACTTATAGTTTTTCTACAGGGCTACGACAAAGATTTCTTTTACATTATGGCCTATGGGGAGAAATTCTTGAAAGTGCGCTAGCGTTGAAACGGCGCATTCGATTGAGCTTCAGTTTGCTATATATATTTGAATTATTCATAGATTAAAATTTATTTAAATGCTTGGTAATGATCTTAATCGTAAGTGTTCGGAAAGTCGAGTGGAGTCACTACAGACTTTTTACATATCAGAGACCCCCATTTTCTTTCCTTTCCTTTTTCTTTTCGTCGTCAAAGCCACCAATTTGGCTTCACAGATATAAATTTTTGTCTGCGTTAACAAGAGCATAATTCCAATAAGTCATTGGACATGTCATGTTTACACCCATTTCGCTTGTGAACGCTTTTAGAAAATTTCTTTTCCTGTAAAACCTATTTTTCTGCATTAAGAGTTCTGATGCAGTGAAATAAAGGCGCGGTGTTCTTTCTTTGTTCCTTAGTTACTAATACTGCCTAGCGCTATGAAATAGTAACAGAGTCTTTATTATTGCTATTATTTTTCATGAAATTAGCTTATCTGTCTCTTATTTTAAATTAAAATAAAAATTCGAAAATTTTTAAAGAAAAGTAATTTAGGGGGCCCTTTCTTTTGTTGGGGGTCCTGGGCGCTTGCCCTGAATGCCCTGCCGTAAATCAGACCCTGGCTCTATTAACAAGATTATCATTTCATTCAGTCACTGACTTAAAATGTTTACATTCATATTGTGGATGCTTTTAGAAAATTCCTTGCCTGTAAAATCTCTTTCTGCGTAAAGAGCTATGATGAAGTGAAATATAAGTAAAGATGTCTGTCAATGGATACTACCCATTTTTCATAGATTCCCTGCCTCAAACGAGAATTTCGGTGTTTAAACTGCTTAACTATTCTTTCTCTTAGTTTTTTAATCAGATTTAAACGTTTACAGAAATTTTGTTTTGGTTCCTTCTAAATGGCCTTCATTTTTTAATCAATAATTCAACGTGATTCCGGTTTACTATCGCATTTATTGGATTTGTTGTATGACTGGGAACTGCTTCTTTGCTTAAAAATCTTCCATTTTCTGCATAAAAAAAATATAAGGCACTGAAATACAAGTAGCCCTCTTTTACTTTGCGAACGATGCAACGATGAATTTTTAAATTTCCTAAAACAAGCGTTTTGTAGTTTAAATAGTATCTCATTTATTTCGAAGAATTTGAACGGTTATTGACGGTAGATTTTAATCGCAAGCATGACGATCTATTTCCTTGTTGTTTTTATGAATGAATCAGTGCATAAAGATATTAAGTAAGCTTTACAATAAAATATGAAACAAAAATAACAAATTCTTCTCTCAAAAAGAAAGAAAGATATGTCTAAAGTGATATCAGAAAAAAATATGCATTCCTAGAAAAGTAGAATAAATTTGAAAAGAAACTGATTTTTCAGTTTAGAAAGCTATAAACACTTTAATACTGTACGTTTAAATTCTGTGTATAATTAAAATACATTTTATTTTATTATGTCCAGGTCTATCATTGTCAAAAATTCGTTTAAAGTTGAGTTAGGTCAAAATAAATTCCATGTGTGCAAAGTCTGATTAAGGTTTTGATCCTCTTCTTTTGCGAATAATCGAATTATAGACTTGTTCCATGTTTACTAACAAATACCTCAGTGACGTCACGTAGAGTAACTCTATTGGTTACTTATGCCAACCACTCGTCCCGTAGAATAAGTCCATTGGTCAGTTTTGCCAACCAAGAGGAAGTGTGACGTCACGTGGAACAAGTCTATACTTCATGCCATAAAGACCCTATGACCTTTCCCAAATGGATTCCGATGAAATGTGCTGGTCAAAGGAGATGTGAAATGTGTTGGCTTTTATTTTTTACCATTGTGGCAATGAAAGGAATTGCAGCATAAAAGTGGTAACCGCATTTATTAAAATTTTCGGAGCATTCTAATAAATTTTTCGGTATTCAAACAGAAACAAAACGAGACAGGTTAGCTCCATCTCTAGTGTGATACTTTCTATCCATTGGAGCTACATCTTTCTTGTACCAAACGAAAGATGCTTTTCTTTTACTATAGTTCCAAATTCAATTACGATGACACTAAAACATTTCTCTTTTGCAGCGCACCCTTCAATTTTCAAGTTGCACAGTTACAGAAAGTTACAATAGACATGTAGCTATAATGAAATCACTCAAAGTGGACATGATTGAGTAAATCCTCTGGAAAAATAAAATGTGACAGTGGGAATTAAATAGTTGAAAGCTTCGGACTTTTAGAATAATAATTAGACATAATGATCACCATCGTAAAATAGAGCGTTGCAAAGGTGTAGCAATCGAAGAAGCCGAGTCTGTAACTCTCCCCGAATCCCGTTTCACTGATCCGTAAAACGAGAAAAAAAATTGAAATGTAGACGCTCATTTCTTACTGCTTTTCGAACAGATCTAGTGAGAAGAATAGAGTAAATTTTTCTCACTCTAACTATAAACAAACTCGGTTAAATCTTCGCTTCTCTTTCACAACTTTTAACACGCGGTGTCCTCGCCATGAGACTTAGACTGAGTGAATGTCTAAACACTCTTCTGATTCACGATGGATAAATTTGATTTCATTAAAATAATTAAGGAGGACAGAGTTAAAGGAGAATCCTTTTCTATAATTAACACATCATTCAATGTTAAAATAATAGGTTATTTGTAAAATGAATATCAGAATTATTGGGTTGGTAACTAAGTAATTTCATTTTTACGTATGTGAAACGTGAGAAAAGGGGAAGGGTGGAAATCTTTCAAGGACGAAAAAAAAAATATTACCAGCAAAATTCTTACTTTAAAATGTAACAAATGTGTTTAGGCACAGCTTGTCAGTCATTAAAAACTTGTTTAAGATTTATTTGTTTGAGTTTCGTATAAGAAAACGCAACCTAACTTTGTTGCGAACCCAATATTATTATCAGTACCGACATCTTCTGAGATCTCGAGAATGCGATGAAAATATACATCGACGTAGAAGAGAAACGAGATGGACTGCCCAGTGCCGAAAAAAAGGGCAGCCGTTACCATCACTCGATTTAACTGTCGGCAAATGCACAGCCAGCTGTGTCAAAAATATTCTTGATCTCAGTGGCACGCGATGGGGCGATTCGATCGACCGCCCTGTTTGCTGGTAGTTAAATCGAGCGATGGCAACACCTGCATTTTTTCCGGCATTGGAAAATTGGTTTCGCTTCAAAGGGTTCAATTGCGCAGGAGTGAAACAGACTACTCCAGAGGTTCCCAAACTGGGTGCCGCGGCACCCCAGGGTGCCGCGAGCGTATGCTACGGGTGCCGTGGAGATAATCAAGAAAAGCATAAGTTATGGTTGGGATGGACGAAAAATAGGCTTCTCGAAAAGCTTTGTCTCGTCTTGCAAAAACCCTATATGATAATGTTAAAAATGTTTGTCTAATCTGGCAAAAAAGCTGTAAATCTCTTTCTCGTCTCGCATCCATCCCTAGTTTGGGGGGAGAATAATCAAAAAAATTCCTCTGAACCGATATCGCACAAAATATTAGGTTGTAACGAAAGTTTCCCGCCACCGCAAACTTCGTCAGCACACAGTTCTCGTTGGGGTATTGGCTCCTATTTTGTCAAACGATTTTTGGCATTTGAAAGAAAGAGGTTTACTTTAGAACACTGTGTTGTGAAATCTGTAGAAAATAGAGTTATCATTAAGTATAAGGTGTCTCAAATGGAACTATCACTCTAGAGGATTAGAACCATCCTTTACTTCCAGTTGTGTTGCAAAAAGTCAGCTACAGAATATCAACGAATTATGAGTACAGCTTTAAGTACTATTGTTGTATCATGTGACACTGTGCAGGTTTGGTACCGAAAGTTCAAAAACAGTTATCTAAGGAGTTAGAAGTTAGTTTTTCAAGCAGATATGGCGGAAAACTTTCGTTACAACCTGATAGTTTGCCGAGCTGATAATCAAGTGAGCTAAACAAACATATTTTAGTCAAGTTCGAGAGAGTTCAGTGTCCAGTCGCCTCTCTTTTATGGAAACTCCCTGAGATGGAAGACGGGGGAGGGGGAGTCAAAATTCTATATCCTTTTTCTAAGAGAGTTTGATAGTTAGTCCTATAAAGAAAACAATGAAAAATACATCCAAACTGTTTCATTCTAACATTAATATTCATATTGCTTCAGTGCTAACCAGCCTCGTCAAATGTTTTCAGCTTGAGAAGGGTGCCCCGAAATTTTTTTTAGCCTGACAAGGGTGCCACGAAGTGTTTTTAGACTGACAAGGGTGCCGCGAGAGAAAAAAGTTTGGGAACCCCTGGACTACTCTAAAAAGAAACACTAAAAGGCATTCTCGTAGTTCAGACAGAAGGGAACGAAATTTTTGTCCAATTTAAATTATACTAGCTCATCCGTTTCCACCGTGAGTTCAGCAAGGCGAACCGCCGTGCTGCTGGTAGTTAAATCGAGCGATGGCAACGGTTGCATTTTTCCCGGCATTGGGAAATAGTTCTGCCTCGAAGCTTAACTAACGGAGGAGTGAAACGGACAACTGCAAAGAAAAACTAAAAGGCATTCCTCGTGGTTCAGACAGAATGAAGCACCCATGTGCAGCACAGTGGTTTAAGCCACTGACATTGGTAGATGGCTCGAGTGGAGGAACAGGGTTCTGTCCTCTCGCGGGGCCGTCGGTCTAGCGGTCTGGAGTTTTGGGCGGCTTTCTCCAGATGTAACGTGAATACACGCTAGATACCCAGAAAAGTCCTCCCCCGAGGCATTCTCACCCCCCCTTTGTGTTTGTCCTTTCTTTGACGTAGATTTATAAGCGGTTCCTCGTGACCAAGAACACAAATCCGAATACATGTTCCAACACAACAACAACAGAATGAAGCGATTTTTTTTTCCAATTTAAGTTATACTCGCTCCACCGTTTCCACCGTGAGATCGCAAGGGAAGAAGTACATTACTGAACCTAAAAGAAAGCAAGCACATTCCCCATTCTAAAATAACTCCCAGCTAATAAAGCAGCACTAACCAATTTCACACAGATAAACCCTCCGAGAACGGTCAATTAGTCACGGGGTTCCATCGACTCATTTTCCGAAATTTAGCCGATATGTAGAAAACACGATTACCTTACTTAGAACTCTCAATGGGTGACATTTCAGCACCTTAACCCATTTGTGCCTGGATATTTTTGCGACTTTCTTCGATTTTTACTGATAACAGAAACAGTAGATACATTTCTGATGTCAACTTCTTGAACAAGGGATGATTTCTTTTAAAATCATTATGCATAAAAATCGAAATATCAACATCCTACTGGGTCATGTTAAAATATTTTGAAAAGTTGAGGCTCAATACTCATGAATAAAGGCTAGGAAAAATAAATAACGTTTTCGACTAATAGCGAAAATGCCGTCCCAAAAAAGGGACACTAGGCATAAATGGGTTAAAGAAGGAATGAAACGCTATATCCGCGCAGAAATAACATTCATTCGTTGCTACAACATCCTGTTAAAACAAAGATATTTGCATGTTTCCCTAAAGTAAATAAAGGGCTGAAAATGAATATCAATTACTTCGCTTTTTTTTTCCAATGGAATTGCATAAATCACAAGATGTTTCAAAGCGAAGTTGTCTCCAAATATCACTGTCGAGAATCAATGAACAATAGCTGAAATGAATCACTGCAACATCCATAAACAGCGATAAAGCAACGGATAGTCCAGTGGATAGAACCTGGAACAAGGGGGAGACGGCTGAAGAGTGAAGATCCAGGTTTCTGACCTCCCGCGGATGTCGATCTAACGGTCTGGAGTTTCGGGCGGTTTTCTCCAGATGTAACATGAATGCGCGTTATAAACCCTGAAAAATTCCTTTGCCTTATGCATCTCCCTCCTTAGTCAGACAGCCTCGAGTAGAACTGGCTTAACGAAAGAAAACCAAAGCAACAAGCCTCAGTGAATTTCGAATTTTTCCTTCAGGAGAATACCCACATTTAAATTTGAATGCTTCTTATAGACACAGTGTGGAAAGTTATGGAACTGCTCGCATGAAATCCGGACTAAGAACTTCGTATTTATTTTGCCGTTACGGGGACTCATCCGTAATCCCCTTTTGCACGTCCATGCAATGTTTACATCTATAACATGAGTTATTGGAAAGAGCTTGTAAACTCGATGGAAACTTTGTATGGGGACGGGGGGATGGTGCAAGGGGATTATTTTAAAGCAACTGTAAAATTGGAGAGACTGCTGAAGTGTAATGTCCAGAGATCCAGATTCTAATAATTTTAATTATTTTATTTTAGTATTCAGGAGGGGGTATTAGAATATTTAAAATATTATCGGCTGAAAAATGGAAGAATGCGAGAACAGCTGGATAGATTGCGCCATGCTGGAAAAAGGGCAGCCGTTGCCATCGCTCGACTGAACGACAGATCTAGAGACCCTTTTCTGACGACCGGCACAGCCAGCTGCGTCAAAAAAAAAGGTCTCTCGATCTGTGGCACGCGATGGACGGTTCGATCTTCCGCCCTCTTGCGGGTCGTTAGGTCGAGCGATGGCAAGGGCTGCCCTTTTTTCAGGATTGGGCCATCTATCCAGCTGTTCTCGCACTCTTCCATTTTTCAGCAGATGTCAGTATTGTTCAAAAGAATCGTGACCATTTTTGTTACGGGAAATGAACGTACTAAAAAGTAAAGGATTCTCGTGGAGCTAGGTCACCCGCAACTAATTTTATAGAAATCCAATCTATTCTTCGTGACTGGCAACAGTCGAAACGTCCGAGTTGGGTGTTCCCAGAGCGGGAAGACTGCGCGTTAAAGGGTTAAAACGGCCTCTACTCAAGGCACCCTTCCCTTTAGGCAGACAGTCCTCGAGTCTAATTTTCTAACAAAAGTAAAACAACAAGAAAAACATAATGTATAAAGTCTCTTAGAAAAAATCCACATTTAAATTTGAATGCTTCCTATACTAAGTGTGCCAAGTAAATAATGAGACTGTTGGCATTACATCCAAACTAAAAGCTTCATATATAAAGATTGCAGTTAGGGCCATAATACCCTTGCACCTGCACACAAAGTTTACGTCAATAGCACAAGTTATTCGAAAGAACGCGTAGGACGGAAATGAACGTTGCATGGAAATGCAAGGGCGTTTATTTTAAACCCTTTGAGGCGCAACCCTTTCCCAATGCTGAAAAAAGGGCAGCCCTTGCCATCTCTCGACTTAACCACCAGAAAGAGGGCGGACGATCGAAACGTTCATCGCGTGCCACAGATCTAGAGACCCTTTTTTGACGACCGGCACAGCCGGCTGTCGTCAAAAAAAGTTAGATCTGTGGCACGCGATGAACGTTTCGATCGTCCGCCCTCTTGCTGGTCGTTAAATCGAGTTGTGGCAACGGCTGCCCTTTTTTCAGCATGGGGCCATCGATCCCGCTGTTCTCGCATTCTTCCATTTTTCAAGAGATGTCAGTGCTGTTAAAAATAATCGTGACCATTTTTGTTACGGGAAATGACGTGCTAAAAAGTAAAGGATTCTCGCGCAGCTAGGTCACCCGCCACTATTTTTATAGAAATCCAATCTATTCTTCGTGATTGGCAACAGTCAAAACGTCCGAGTTGGGTGTTCCCAGAGCGGGAACACTGCGCGTTAAAGGGTTAAACCCTTGCAAATAACAAATTTGAATAAATGTCTTGGTATGTGTGGAATGCCGGCCGTCTGATTACTTATTCAGCACACCGTATGCTGTAAAGGACTGGACTGGATGGAAAGCACCTGTTGCTTTTCGCAATTCCTTTCCGATGCTGATGGCTCACTCTGTTTCCTTGTAGTTGCTGCGGCTGCATAGAAATGGAAGAAAAAAACGAACGCCTGGAAAAATATGTGGAGGACATTGAAGTCATAAACTTGTGAGTATGACCCAATTTATGAATTTTTAATTTATGAACGTTAAATCGGCTGGTTACAGGTGGTTAGACCCCGGTCATGGGGCAAATCTGATCCGAGGCATGAAGTATACCTATGATAAGAGTAAAGTTTTCAAAATTATTGGGGGGGCCGGGCCCCACAACCACATATATTCACGTCAGTGGCGTAGTCAAGGAGGTTCTTAACCACCACCCCCCCCCATGAGGAATTTTTTGCCATACAAAATGTATATTCTTCACTCCCTTATCATACACCCGTATACATATATGTGAGTTGCAGAAGACGTAACCCCCCTCCCATTAAAAATTTCTGGCTACGCCACTGATTCAGGTACATATAGCTTAGTTATAGCTGCCAACTACTACGGAATATAATTAACCCCTTTTTCTACATGATTTTTCGGCTTAAAATATAGCCAAATTTTTGTGCTGCTTGCACGAGCTGGTTACTGTTTTGAAAAAAATAATTAAAAAATATTCTGTTTACAAAAAATGGTTAATTATATTTCGTAGTAGTGGGCAGCTATGACTTACTATATATAAGTGTCAATTATTGGAGGTGCTCGAATTCTATGGGTCTATAGAATTCTACACCTATGTAAGGTAAGTATAACATGGTAGGACGATATTAACATGGATAAGTTAAAAATAGAAGCAAAGTAAAAAATCCAAAGGAGGGGGGAAAAAAAAATTCGATGAGATGGTGCATTTTAGATACATCTGAACTTTTCTTCATTTCATACTTTACATTGCATCATCTGATTTTAATGAACCAGAGCAAGGCGAGGGCAGCTTATGGTAACATTGTGTGTTACAGGGCGTCACAATGAATACTAAATCATGATTGAAATCAAGAGAAGAAAATAATAAAAAGTAAAGGTTTTTTTAAACGTTTGTAAATGGCGTGAACTACTTTTTTTTATGTTAGTATAAATTAGTTTTCTGTATTGAGTAGTAAATTATTGGGTGGGCTCAGCCCCTATTCACATTTTATTGGGAAGGCTCGAGCCCCACGGGCCCTTATAACTCTACGGCTATGATACCTATCTCCGTGTAGCAGAAGAAGCCATTAAAACTGATAAGGAACTTATCAGTGCCGCCCCTCTGTGCAAAGTTAGCCCATGCATCATGTGCTTTTCCTAAAATTTGGATATTCGTTCTGCAGTATTTTACTGAATCCGGTAAAATTGGTAAAACAGCTTTTTCAAAAAATAAAGCATATTTTGAACTCATTTTTAAAAAAGTTTTTCATTTCACTAACGTCTGTTATTCAACGTATGGTTTAACAACAGGGTCAGTTTAAGTACTTTCAATATATTACCTTATCAATCACTGCTGTCAGACATTGTTTGATATTGTTACGAATTTTCGGGGCAACCCGCTGCTCCGTGGCTTAAAATGGTTTAAAATTCGTATTCTACGCTTCAAATAGATAAATTTTGCTTTTTGTTGCATCCAAATCGGCCAATTAGAACCGGAGATATGGAGGTTTCGGTTTGCCATTGTTTTTCAATGGAGGTTCTAGAAAACTCGAGAAATATTAGTCCTAGAGCTTAGATCTCTTCACATTTGGGGACTTATTTTTGGCGCCAAATTTGGCGATATTTCGCCAAAAGTCGCCAAGCTTGGCGACTTTTTGGTCATTTGGCGCGATTTTCCCAATGGGGCCTGGAAGTTGTTTTTCCTGCATTAAAAACGCATAATAACCTAACATTTCTCTTCTATGACGTAATCAAAATTCACGCTTTATGTAGAACCCTCGAGAAATAGACTTTTCTGGAAACTTCTTGTTCCTTCTGCGTCGGCTATTTATAGAAGCGCGCGTCGCCCCGACAGTTCAGTGTTGATCAAGCTTTGAGAGAGTGAATACGCTTGCTTTGTGAAGGAAGCTGTGTTTCGCGCTGTTTGTGAAGCTTTGAATTTAAGTGCTGTGTGTCAATTCTTCATCGCTGAGTCTTGAGAGACTGTTAGTGTTATTTCTCGTATATTTTCACTGAATTCTTGCCAGTGAAAGTGTTCTATTTTGTGTGAGAAATACAGCATTTGTGAGAGCTTCTGATCTAAGCGAACTGTTAAAAGCACATTACTGCTAGATTGTGCTTGTGAATTGTGTACAGCTGATTGTTCTACGAAGTTCTAGAAGCAATAAAGTTTGTGTTCCATCCTGACAAGTGACTTTTTACTTGAACTTTTTACACCCACTGGACTTTAGAACGACGAACCCCAGGAGTAGCAGAGTAATTCCGCAACAATATGGATCTAAAATCTCGTCTACTGTTCTCCAAATTTGTGGAGCTTTCCTGCGAAACGTTGGCCAATCGGGCGCCAAAAGTACCTTTCGAAGAATGAAACCCATTAGTGATATCCTATATGTCTGGCGATTAATCGCCAAATCTACCTATTTACGAAGCATGGAATGTCATTTTCAAATGAAATAAGTTTAAATGACGAAGAACAATCCCATACGAACTGGACCATCAAAAGAAATATTTTTTGTTTCGTTAATAAATCGTGTGATAAATTATACCGAATTATAGTAGCTGTGTCGGCAACAGTTTATTTTATGTAAAATTTTCTTTTTATCAGAATGGCAACATTTCGAAGTCAGACATCTAATTTGTAGCATGAGTTACCATGTACTTATATTAGTATGAAAAACTGATACAATTTCGTAAAAACATAAGGAATTCACGTGTGTCGTTCTTTTGACGGTGACGTACAAAAAAAAAGCTGCCATAGATTTAGAATGGGAAGAATAGTCATTCAAATAATACTTAAGTGCCTCTTTGAACTTAACCCGTTCGCTCCCACTTTACCAAAGATACACCTTCAGTGCCCATCTTGGATTCTCTCAATGAATGTACCCATGTTCTAGAAATGAGTTCTGACTCATTTTTTGAAGCCCGAACCCGAAGATTTTTAATCGGGGAGTCCAAGATATATGATTTAAGTCTGAGCCCGAGCCCGAAATTTCAGTTAAAGATAAATAAAATTCAATAACATTCAAAGAAGTATAATTCTTTGACAGAATACAATAAATTTTGCCGTTTGTGCAAATTAAAGACAAATATAGTTGAAAATTTTTAATGCACTTTCTAATTCTGTATATCTATGTTTATGAAATAATATCGAATCTCATGACTCACTAAGCAATATAAGCCTCCGTTTTGAAATACCCAAAGAGCTTCACGCGCCTTCTAAGCACCCGTGTCTCTATTTTTTTTATAAGTACTTTTATTTTCCATATGAATTACTTTTTAAAAATCTGTTTCAAGCAGTATGTTCAATAAAATAGAAATTTTTCACGAGCCCGAGCCCGAACACATTTGTGAATTACAGAGCCCGAGACCGGTTCGGGCCCGGGCTCGGGCTGAGCCCGTCTCATCTCTACCATGTTCCCTCTGCCGTCTAGCGCATGTGCTCCATTGGACACTATACGAACATTCAAAAGCGCAAGCTATTAAGCAACAACACACGCAGGAACGGAGCTTCCCCAGTCACGATGGGAAGAAACCTGGCTTACTATTATTTCATACATAGACAGTTGATCGCTTTTGTTAAAGTCGATGCTTTTGTTACGATAATCATTTAGAATCGATTACGTATTTTAGAAACGGCATAACTGATCTTTCGTGTTTCCCTTTGCAGGTACGTCGAGTCCACTCTGGCGTGTTTAGAGGAAATCGAGAAAGCGCCTTGCAAGAGCCCTCCAGGTCTTCGCCCAAGTATTTTCTCACGCGGTACCTGAATGCTGCCGTCCTTTATAAAAAAAGCAGATACGAAAAAACTGGAAGAAAATTTTAGCGCCGGGCGTGAAACTGAAGGACATCCTTTTCAAGAAAACTGACCTATATTACGAAAACTTCGGACTGGGCGAAAAATACTTGAACGACTTTTACGAATTTGCACGGTTACGCGAATATCGCGACTGAGAAAATGTTCGCTATAAAAGGGAGACATTCGGGAATGTAAGTACGAATGTTTGAATGCACGGTGGCTTGCATTTTGCGCTCGCTCCTTGCTCAGACCGTTCCCCTTCTCTGCCATCCAATCGAGAGCGTTCACAGAAATACACCTACCCCTAAGATATATACAAATTGTTTTTATTATTACAGTATAATACAGTTTGTGGGAAAAATAGTGCTACTTTGTTTTTAAGTGTTGAACATCGTTGGTTTGTTTCGAAAGCTGTTAAAGTTTTGTGATCACTATAACTTTATAGAAGGTACAGTCTTAATAATGCATGTACATACCATATTACCATGGTACATACCATGGATTACCATGGTATATTTATAATATTACCATATTATAAATTTGCAGAATATGTACTGGTTAAAATTGACACAAATAGTATGCAGTTATTTTGCAATACATATACTAATTAAGTTATTTACAGTATGTGTACTATAAATTTAATTTGTAGTATATCTACTGGTTAAAAGTTCATTACAGAACAAATACTATAAATTATTTTTACAGTGTTACATGTACTGATTAAAAAATTACGTATGCTGTAAACTTTCGTTATATGCTATATATACCGCTTAAAAAGAAGGCACATATACCATAAATTTCTTATATGGAAAATAAAGGTATATGTGCATAATCATTTTTAAAGCGGTACATCTGCTTCAAACAAAATTTTACAGCATACTGTACATATTTTTATCAGTACATGCATGTACTGATTAAAAATTATGTACAGTATATGTTCAAACATTATGTTTGAAGCAGATTTACCGCATTAAGTATTGATTCATGGCATATAGTACCTTTTTACGTATATTACCATATAAGAAATTTATGGTATATGTACATTTTTACGGTATATATACCATATTAGAAATTTATGGTATGTGTACTTTTTTACGGTATATATACCATATTAGAAATTTATGGTATGTGTACTTTTTTACGGTATATATACCATATAAGATATTTATGGTATATGCACTTTTTTAACGGTATATATACCATATAAGATATTTATGGTATATGTACTTTTTTACGGTATATATACCATATAAGAAATTTATGGTATATGCACTTTTTTTTACGGTATACATACTATAAAATATTTTACGGTACATATGCCGTATAGTAAATTTACGGTACATGTACTGGTCCCACTGCTGCCAGTACATGTACCGTAATTTGGGATTGAAATTTTTTACAGTGCTCGTTCCCGACACATCCCCGGTCTAAGCTTTCTCCTTGTACTTTCAGTGCTCGAGATATTTCAGGGCAAGAGTGTTCACGTGTTATGCGCCAGAAAGACAAGAGTATTTCAGTTCTCATGCACGGATTTTTTTATATCTCATTTCTAACTCATTTTTAAACTCATGACGTCAAAATGGCATCATTCTCAGGTGCGATATCTAACATGAATCAGTGAAAGAAGAAGAAAAACACGTTATTTTATTTTCTACATTATCTGATAATCTGGATGGAAGTTTATTATTTCGCTCGTGGTGAAATTTTTTTATCAAAACTTATTAACCACATTAGGAATTTTATTGCATTTTTACACTCATGACATCAAAATGACGTCAGTCTCACTTGAATTATTGAATGTAATAAATAAATAAATCCAACTGTGCTCACGAATGTGCAGAAATCGGACGTTGCGAAAAATTGCGAGAAATCGTTAAAAATTAGGGAACGGGTGGATTTCCAGAATTTTAAAGTAGCCTACGGACTATTCTATGTCGTTTTACGTGTATGTGCAAAATGTCAAGCCGATCGGTCTAATGGTGTGGGAGGAGTTCCCGGACGAACAAACAAACTTTCACATTTAAATAATAGATTTTACGCAACAGATGACACTACCAGACTATTTTTAACGTGATTCGGAGACAATTTATTTTTAACTAGAGGGTAGCAGTATTCCAATACGTGTATGTGTGCAATCTTAGCTCACTTTTTACTTTCCGAACATGTACCATGTAACGAAATTTTTGTAATCATGAAAAAATTCGAATTCGAGATTTTGGTGCATTGACACGTTTAGAGGGCTTCTGAATTCATTTATGCTATTTTTACGAGATGTATGTATGTATGTGTGTGTGTGTGTGTGTGTGTGTTTGTGTGTATGTGAGTGAACACGATAGCTCCTGAACGGGGCATGCGATTGAGCTCAAATTGGGTATATATGTTATAAACCACCGTCGCAAGACCGGTATTGATTTGGGTGTGTATAGGACTTATAGTTTTTCTACAGGGCTACGACAAAGATTTCTTTTACATTATGGCCTATGGGGGAAAATTCTGGAAAGTGCGCTAGCGTTTAAACGGTACATTCGATGGAGCTCAAATTGGGTGTACATGTTATAAACAACCATCGTAAGACCGGTATCGATTTTGATGTGTATAGGACTTATAGTTTTTCTACAGGGCTACGCCAAAAATTCCTTTTACATTATAGCCTATGGGGAGACATTCTTGAAAGTGCGCTAGCGTTTAAACGATACATTCGATTGAGCTTCATTTTGGTATATATATTTGAATGATTCATCGATTCAAATTTATTTAAATGCTTGGTAATGATCTTAATCGTAAGTGTTCGGAAAGTCGAGTGGAGTCACTCCAGATTTTTTGTACTTATATTCAAGGAAAACTTGACAAGTATTTATTTACTTTATGAAGGAAGTTTGATAAAATTCTCCTTCAGTGTCTGAAACATATATTCTAATGATTCCCTTCTGACTACAAAACACACATTCAGTCACCCTATGCCTAATTTTGGGTTTTCCTTGAAATTTAACTTTTTTTTCTTTCGGGCTGAAAAATGCCCTAAACCTTAAAAGGAATACGTATATTAAGCATGCACTAATTTTTATACAGTTTTCTTGAATCTATAATAATAAAAATGAATGTTTGTAAATCTGTCTGCTGTGTGTGCGTCTCCAGACAAACCTACTGCACGCAGAACTCTGAAAATTTGAATATATAATCCCATGAGTCCGATAATGTGCACCTGAGAATCAGAATTTAAAACATTTTCTATCATCACTTTTTTTTAATTATTAAATTAAAAACTGTTCTAAAACGGAGATTTTCTTACCCTCTGTTACGAATTTTGGGAGCAACCCGCTGTTCTGGGGGTTTAAAACAGTTTAAAATTCGTATTCTACGCGTTAAATAGTTAAATTTTGCTTTTTGTTGCATCAATATGGAATGTTCTGGAAATCTCGGGTTCTATGGGTCGTAGGTCTTCGAAAACCTAATTTTTGGGGACTTTTTTGGCCAATTTTGGCGATATTTCGCCAAAACTCGCCAAGTTTGACGATTTTTCTGTCATTTGGCGTGTTTTTCCTAATGGGACCTTTTCATGAAATTTTTTATGGTACTTTTTATGGTATTTAATACGTTTAATGACCTAACATTTCCTAATTTTAAGAAATTTAAATCGAAAATTGTGGATTTTACAAGATAATTTGCTTAATTGGATGAAATATTTAATAACTCCAGCAATTTTAATGCAAATTACACGATATTTCTGGGGGAAATATGTGACGGCCACGGCAGTGAGTTGTCTTTAGTGGTGCGTTTGTAAGTACGTACCTGAAACTCTGGAACTATTATCTGCACATTCTGTTATACAATTGCGGCCTAGAGTACTAATCTGGAGTTGCAGTTTACATGTCAGATTTTGTAAATCGCATAATTTAAGGGGTTCACGGGCAACGCCGTGCGGGACTGCTAGTAAAAAAATAAGCA
Organism: Cheiracanthium punctorium; assembly: GCA_038373885.1. NCBI lineage: Eukaryota > Metazoa > Arthropoda > Arachnida > Araneae > Cheiracanthiidae > Cheiracanthium > Cheiracanthium punctorium. The sequence continues at coordinate 117,140 of JAWZYV010014127.1, forward strand.
CCGTTTTCTTGAAAATGATACGACCTCTAAGAGGTTAAAGCAAACGCGTGAGGTTTTTTATGCATACAGTTCAATCTACCTACCACGAAACTCCACATTTACGAACACTACAAATTAACCTCTTAAAAGTTGCCTTATTGTTACGAAAACGGTCGTAAAAGTGCCTATTTTTTATTAGAGAACATTATTTAAAGATAAGCGTATGGGCAATATTTCAAGATATTTATTTCAAGATTTCGGTGGACATTTTGTAATACGAAAACAATATTCTAGGAAAAATCCAACATTGAGGTCGACTGTGACTGACTTTGTGTTTTCTAATAGAGAAGGAAAATTTAAAAATATATGTCTTAAACACTTTGCTAGAATTTATTAAATTTATTTCACGACATAAATAAATACTTGTAAAATTTCCTCTGAACATAAGTAAAAATGTGAGCGAAGATTCTCACTTGACGGACGTTGGTTCGCTGTACTCCTTGGAACTGGTAGCTGCGCTGGCTGGTAGAAACTGGAAAAGAAGAACTGGCAGAAAAGCTGAGCGCATGTCTTTGATGGGAGCGAGAAGGGAGCGGTTAAAGAATAATTTTTTTTTCAAGAAGAAAGAATCCTTTGTACAAATTCTGTAACAGTAAGATGATATCACTTTAAAGGTTGTTTAGGAATTACGAATGTTCGGTCCTTCGAAGCCCGTTACACCGATACTTTACAGCGCTTACTACCTGGCATTTAAAATGGTATCTTAGATGTCTTACAACACTTCAATAAGTGCAATTTCCCTGAATATTCAATAGTGCAATTCCTGTTATCCACATAGCGCATTGTTCTTACATGAAAATTAAATGACATTCTCACTTCACTGACGTTGGTTCGTTGTACTCCTTGGAAAGGATATTTATGAACCAATCTAAAACACACCCTGAGAATTAGAATGTAATGTTATGTTAGAATGGAGAATGTTTCCAGAATGACCCTAGTCTATTTCTCCTCGGGTTACCTTCTGTAAAGTGATTACCACCAACTGTACAAAAAAGACATCTTGATCGTCCATTGCTGGGATGTTCCGATGAATCTCGGTCTTCCCTCTACCAACCATTTTTAAAACTGAGGAAATATTTTTTTTAACAACAAATCATAGAGCATTCCATATCTTTGAGAAAGTGTCCCGCAAATAGCAAGTTTATGAAAAGCGAACAGAATGTCTTCACTATCAATATTCGTACAAACTAAACACATAAATATTTGGTGCGTGTATTTTTTATTGAAATTTAATGTTTTATCGATAATTTCATATCGAGAAAAGGTTTTTGATGATTTAAGCGTCGGGGTCTGTAATTTATAGGGCAATTGTTTTCTGAAGTGGCAGCAGTGGCAACACTGCATCGACGACGTAACACATGGTTTGTGCAAGTTATCGTTCTTACTTGTCGTTAGTTTTATCATGCCTTTTCTCTTTCTCTCTTTCAGATACAAATGCTATCCGAAGTATGCACTACTTTGTGGAACTGTTTGGCCTCTATTGAAGAGAATCACCTTGACGAACGCACCGCAAAATTTATCCGTGTTTTCAAGAGCCTTGTTTGTAAAATTTAAAATAAAACATTTTGTACAGATGTAAATAGCATACAATTTAAAAGCCTGTCCCTTTAATAAAAACATGTATTTACACTATCTAATTTCGTTATCATTTCTACTTACCCTGTCATTTCACGCTACACATATTCGTGTAACACTCACGACGTTCTAGAAATGACACACGGCTTTCATGAATTGTTTGCTGTTGGAAAATTCGTTCTCTTGCCTCAAATTGTTTTCCGTCTTTCTCGGAAAGCAAGCAATTTAAAATCCCATACAAAATGCGACTTGCATTCATCATAATATTCATCAAAAATTAAACAGCACCTATCATTAGGGGAAGGAGGGGCAAGATGGGGTAGCGGGCAAGACGGAGTACCGGGTCTCATCGGTCCTACAAACGACCTATCACAGCCGCTCTGGCTCGTAATAACGGACCATTGTACTGTTTATCAGTCAGCATTGTGACCGGCTTGTGTGTCCATGCGTTTTTGCCCTACCGCAAAAACTCGGTTTTTGTCAAGTTCGTTGTGATTTTCGTGTTATACATCGCATGTGTTCTGTACCTCAACATTAGTTTTCTAGAACTGACTGAAAGTTATTCTTGTTTATCAATGATTACACCAGCAGGTAAGAACATATTTGTTTCCATATTTCGATTTAGTTTTTTAAGGCATGTTATTTTATTGAAATAAGCGTGGGAGGGCAAAATGGGGTATGGGGTACCCCATCTTGCCCCTCGAAGAAAATTATGATTTCTCTAAGACACTTTATGATCCTTTAAACTTAATTGAGTTTATCTTGTTTTAGGATGGTGATAAATTATAAAAGAAAGACAGAGAGGGGGAATTGGAGTGAACAGAGTATGAAAAATGCAGTAGATGTTGTAATTAAAGGGAGAATGGGGTATAAACTAGAGTCGAAAACATACACTGCGCCACAAACGACCCTCGAAAGAAAGTTAAAGAAGCTCGTGCAGCCCTAGAAGATCCTGCTGCTTCTACAACTTCGATGAAAGTTCCTTCAGGCCCAAAAAAGCGAACATTTTCTGATGACGAAGAGAAGAACTTTGCAATTATATATTGGATATAAGGAGGGTCGTCTTTATGGACTTACAACAAAATATTTAAGGGCTTTGGCATACACTCTGCAGTAAAAAAGGAGCAGCATCTCTTTAACTGTGCAAAAAAGAAGCTGCAAAGATTGGGATCAGGGATTTAACCATCGTGCCGGATATTTTGCGACTTCTCGATTTTTGCTAACACAGCATAATTGAAAATTCTGATGTCAACTTGACAGGGATGATTTAATTAAATCATACGTATAAAAATTGAAATGCAACATCCTACTTATGCACGGCCATTAAAATATTTTGGAATTGAGGTTCAATACTCGCGATAAGCTAGGAAAATAAATAACGTTTCGACTGATAGCGAAAATGCGTCCCAAAAAGGACGCTAGCATAATGGTAGCAGCATCCGAATGTCAAACGGCTGTAAATGGCTTCAAAAAATGTGGGATGTGGCTATACGATTCAACAGTTTTTTTCCAATACTGATTTTGCTCCATCTTTGAAGACAGATATTCCACAAACAGAGAGATTATCCATCACTGAATGAAGCATTGCCACAAACCACTACGTCGGACAACGGAGCAACAGCTCCAAATATGACCATTCGCATGAAATGGAAGCTTCAGTTGACCCTGAGACGATACGCTGAACATACTGCAAGATCTTCAGTACGCAGTTGAAGATTCTGACAAAATAACTATTGACGAACCGCTGATATGCCACATGCCTGTTGTCATGACACCATCTGAGATTGAAGCAGAGCCTGAGCCAGGATGCTCCACTTGGATGTCCAATATCGAAATAGATCAAAGGCCAACTACTCCACCATCAGTATTTTCTGTTGTTAGTCCTCAGCAAGTGATGCCTTATCCTGCAGCTCGCAAAATTTTACGTGCGGCAAAAGGAAACGAGGAAAAATGGCTATCATAAATTCTTCCCCGTCTAAGAATGAGTTAGAAGAAACAATGAAATAAAGAAACTGACAGAAGATAACAAAAAGAGAAAAAGAGAGGTAAAAGAACAAAAAAAGAATAAGAAAACCGAATTGGCTAAGAAAAAGAATAAGAAGAAAACCAGCAATAATCCTAATTCCTCACCAGAATGTGACGACGAAAATGATAATATGCCTTGCTTTTACTGCTATGGAAAATATTTGGATTCTAATGTAGGATGGGTCGCATGTTCTCTCTGTGGGAATTGGGCACGCTGTAGCTGTGCTGGAATAGATGATGAGGACGACGATGCAGTATTTGTTTACAAGTTTTGCAACCCAAAATAGAATATGTCTCCCCCATCTTGCCCAGTAGATGGGCAAGATGGGGTGCGCCCCATCTTACCCTACCTAGGGGACAAGATGGGGCGTTCGGCATTTTTGACAAAATTGTTCATTTTTTTCATTTTCTATCAGTTGATAATTTCTTAAGTTCTTTATTTCCAAAGATTGATTATGTAAGAGCAATTATAAATAAATAAATATTCAAAATACTTAAAGATGTGGGTTTTATTACGTTCCAAACATTAAGGACCCCGTCTTGCCCCCCTTCCCCTACATATACACAGTGGAGCCTGTTTGACGTGACAACTCTCGGGAAGATAGGGCATGGATGTTAACACCTCCGTCCCTTCACAGGGGGTAACACTGACCGCCCACTGCGTGCCCCCATAATAAAATGGCCACAATACTTTCCAAAGGTTGTAGGACAAGTGTTCGCCCATTTTAAAAAAAATCTGTTATACTTTACTATGTTATATTCTGTACATAAATGTAGAGCATTCTGTTTTTTTTTCGTGAATTTTAATTTAGAAAATTCAGAACTTAGATGCACTTTTATATAAGAAAAATAAAAGAGACCAAATAATTCAACTCACAATAAATCAGCTAGATTTTAATTCGGAACATATTTGAAATCTCTCCAATAAAGCCTCTGCTCTTCCAAAACAAAACTTTTTTCACACAACTGTGTATCAAGAGCAATCTTTATTAATTACGGTCTTTATTTCTCTTGAAATGCGGAGACACGCTCCTTCGTGAAATAATGAATTTACACCTTCTTGTTCAAAGAAATAGAAGCTCCCCGAGGGACATCGAAAAAATTAGGGACCAGCATTTTTTCCCCTTCTTTCATTTAGGAAGCATTCAAAACCCTTGATAAAAAAGAATACTGGGGAATTCTCTGGAAAACAAAATGCTTTTTTCAACTGTGAAGTAATTAATGCATAAGCCTGTTTTTGAAACGTTCTAAGTAAAAACTTGCTTTAATTTTATACATATGTTACCGCTAAAGTATATAATGCAGTTATTTCATAGAAAACCTAGTTATTCCATGAAATAACTGATCGTGTCCGTTAAAGTGTGTAATATGTTAATTATTTGACACTTTAACTAGTTATTCTATGAAATAACTAGGTATTCTATAAATTAACTAATGAGAGACATTGAGAAGACAGTGTAAAATAAACAATTTATCTAAAATGAAATAATGACAATTAACAAACAAGTTGTCTCCCTATGCCCTGGAATAGTTCATAAATGCAGTACGGGTGGAAGGTAAATGTTATTTGAAGTTGACATTTTGAGAGTATGGCGAAAAAGTATTCTCGTTGTTTTATGCTTTGGTATTTTTGCCGTCCTTCAAAAATTATTTTTATATTAGAATTCGAAATGAACGTGTTTTTCCCGCTACTTTTCATATTGTTAAACGAAACGTAAATGTACCTTATACTAAAAAGCGAGATATAGGATATAGATTATTTTACACTTTAACGGGCTGCAGATCGTTATTCTATGAAATAACTATTTAAACCATGAAATACAAGAGAGTTTTACACTTTAACGGACACGATCAGTTATTTCATAGAATAACTAGGTATTCTATAAAATAACGGATTTCATACTTTAACGGTAACATATATACAAGAAGGGCGACTCTTGATCTGGAAGTTGAAGAAAGCAACCCTTGATTTTTTTTAATTACTTACTTTTAAAGAGAGTTATGTAACATACTCTCTGCTTTTTATTTAACTATTAGAGAATCTAATTTATTCTTTCCCTGGTTTAGTAAGTGGTTATTAATTTAGAAATAGAACTGGGAACGAACTATTTTTCTCGCGATATCTGGAGCAAATTTGCTTAACAAACAAACATAACAATAATCAGAACTCAGAAAGTTTGAACAAAGTATGGAGAATGGCGATGGAGCTTTCTAAACTAAAAATAACAAGTTGGAACTTCTAGAAAAGAAAATTTAAAGAAGGCTAAGGAAATTCAGAATGGCAAAGCAGTACGGGGCTGCAGTCCTTTTGCTCGGTCTAATAAAAGTACAGCCAAATGTTGAGCATAGTTTGCTGAAAATTCTTTTTAAAAAATCGACTGCTATTCATAATTGAAATTCTGTTTTTGAAGCATTCACGTTTTTGAAAATCAAATTCATCAACATTGGAATTAAAGAAAATATGACTGGCATAGCCAAGTCAAAGCATTTTACTAACTAGTTATAAGCACATACCAGCCATATCACTTACCTTGGTGATACTATCTTTTGACTGTGCCACTCTCCGTTTCTCACAAATTGTATTTTCTAGTTGAAAAAGATGCTTTTTGAGATTATTGGTAAAAAAACATCTATCGCTTAAATCTGAGGTAGTACCAAAAATTGGTCCTAAAAAGGAAATAATATTAATGAATATCTATAAGCACATGCCTATAAGCACACAGCTATAGGCATATCTGTAGCTATAAGCACACAGATCTAAAACAAAACGAAGTTTTTAGTTGTGGTCTTTTAAATCATGTTCAGATTTAAATCTCCATTCAGATTTTTGATTTGGGGTACAGATAAAATATTACCTTATATTGAAAATTAATCTTTCCTTGAAGATTTTGAATCACTGTGCTTCCGCATTTGAAGTACACGTTCAGCTGTATTTTGAACACTGCGTACACTATTTTACACGGGAAACGTTCTTTTAAAAAGTGTTCATTTTGTTTAGTTTCGAAACAAATGTAGAAAATGCACATTCAACAATGATTGTTCCCCGACCTCAAGGTTTCGTCATTATTTTGTGTACTCTTTTAGAAATATTCGTGCTGTGTACATGCCCTATTCAGTAAGGCAGGGTTTCATAAAATTTTTGGTGTGGGGGACCCTATATATACTAAAATATTGTGGGATCCCATAAGTATTGCCCAAATCCGGCGAACACGTGAATGAAACTGTCAGTTTCTTCACTTGTACTGTAATATACTACTGCAGTATTAGGTCATTAATTTTAAGACTTGGAACAATGCAAAAATTGTAAATAAGTAAACAAAAAGTGCAATATAATTACAAAATTTAATTCAATTACTTGGTTAAGTTCAAACATTAACAATAATCTTATCTTGTCCATTGCAGCCACTTGGAAGGTTACTACTGAGGAAACTCATTTACTTTTAGCATCGTATAGGCGAGGATTCAGTATCATTAACCCTTTGAGGCGCAACCCTTTTCCAATGCTGAAAAAAGGGCAGCTGTTGCCATCGCTCGACCTAACGACTAGCAAGATGGCGGACGATCGAAACGTTCATCGCGTGCCACAGATCGAGAGACCCTTTTTTGACGAAATCTGGCTGTGCAGCACAGCTAGCTGTCGTTAAGTCGAGCGATGGCAACGGCTGCCCTTTTTTCAGCATTGGGCAATCTATTCAGCTGTTCTCGCATTCTTCCATTTATCAGCAGATGTCAGTGCTGTTAAAAAGAATCGTGACCATTTTTTAAGGGAAATCACGTGCTCAAAAGTAAAGGATTCTCGTGAAGCTATGTCACCCGCCACTATTTTGATAGAAATCCAATCTATTCTACGTGACTGGCAACAGTCAAAACGTCCGAGTTGGGTGTTCCCAGAGCGAGAACACTGCGCATTAAAGGGTTAATAGTGTGCCTATTCATTTTTAATTACATTATCAACTCTTGGCAAAATAGTCGGCAACGCAGGAGAAAGCACCTCTTCAATATATAAACTATTCTTTAGATTGAATCAACACTTTGATTTTATGGCGGTTAAAGGCGAAAATGTAGTACAATTAATGTAAGTTGAAGAACTATCAAAATATCCAACATTTTTGGCGACCCCTGCAGCAGGTCCCGTCACCCCAATGGAAGTGACAATTTTTGACAACCACTAAGTGTATAATATGATACAGAAGTAGATCACAATGAATTATTTTGTATCAGAAAGGTATTTTAATTTTATCTTTCATTTAAGGTATTTTCAAATATTTGTAGTATCCACCAGAAATTTTAAATAGTTCTACTTTTTGAAGATGCGACTGTGATGACGTCATTTAAGAAGATCTAGTGATGACGTCAAAGTTTCAATTGTTAGGCCTTCTACATAGAGAAGGTTTTGGTTTGGGACCTGTCTCGAGCTTAGCTCGTCTCAGATCTCTATTCAACTCCCAATATTCCTTCCAGTACCGAAACATTAATATTCACCCATATATATATATATAATATATATATACACATGTATATCTATATATATATATGTATATCTATATATCTATATAGATAGCATATCTACGATATTCTCATGCTAGAGCACCCCTATACTTGAGCGTATCTTATTCGCACCTTCTTTAGAAAGCCGGGAAAAGAGAATAATCAAAATTCCTTCGGATAGAGGAATTTGGAAGAAAAGGAAGAATGCGAATGCAGAATTGGAAGAAAACTCAGGCGCGCAGATCCTTTTGTTGGTTTATTTTTACCTCCTTGCAAAATGAAGTATTGTAATCCCGAACCACTTCATAATTCAGGAAAGGAAAGCCCTCTCCCTAAGCATAGCGACTTTCTTAAAAATATCGCCCCATTTAGAGTCGAAAGTGAGATTTTTTACAACTGAACACAGCTTGGCGATGTATCTCTTATATTTGTCGAGAAATCGCCAAAAATTAATGTAATCCAAATATCGTATGTCACATTTGAATGAAATAAGTTTGAATGATTTACTTCAAAAATGTGTTATAGACATAAGAGGAAGTCATGGGGTGTTCGCGTCAGATTCTCTTTCTTTAAAAAAGAAACGGAAAGAAATGATTAGGAAATCGTAACGTAACCTGACAACAGTGTTCTTTGCTTAGTTCTTTTCTACTTTTAGGTACTATCTGGTATCCATCAGTTAAGTAAGTAACGGCGTAATTCTAATTCAGAGGTGTCCACTCTTTCGTATCATGCACACATTTTTTTCAAGAAAGAGTTCAGATTCGCCATATGCACAATCGCCATACCACTCATATCGGCCGCAGGGTTGTTAAAAACCC
>JAWZYV010014128.1:0-87589 GCA_038373885.1 Cheiracanthium punctorium
CATTCATGCGAGGCTAGCGTGATGGGGAAAGGCACAGTAAAAATTTTTATTTGAAATGAGGCGGTAGACGTTCTACCGGGTGGCTGGCGGGTCCTCATTTTTATAATAATATTTTTTATTTCAGGTTTAATTCACAAAGTATAGCTTATTTAAAATATAACAAAGTCCCTTATTTTCATTAGCGAATATATCGCAATCTGAAAATTTTTTCCAAGTCCCCTTATTTGAACAATATCTTAATGTCTGAAAAAATTACAAATCCCCTTATTTGAAAAATGTGTCAAAGTCTGAAAAAATTACAAGTCCCCTTATTTGAAAAAAGGAAAAAAAATTCTTATCAACTCTACCAACATCCGGTCCCACATCCGCTCCGACCACGCCCCCTTCCCCGCTCAGCATAGGGAACGCACTTGTATGGCTGCGCACGATTAACATGGCTGCGCATGAGGTGAACTGTCCTTTTTACACTACTTTTGTGCATATGAGAAAAAAAGAATAATAAAAGGTGTTTTCTTCAAAGGAAATCATTTTCAGTTGGGGGTATGGTTTCCACGGACGGCCAGCAACATTGAACACCTTTGAGGCATGGAGTCAATGAGGCTATTAATCACGAGTTGGGGTATTCTGTCCCACTCTTCCAGAAGAGCTCTTTCCAGTTCTTGGAGAGTTTGTGGGGGGGTGGTTGGCGGCCAGGAACTCGTCTTCCTAGAACGGCCCAAACGTGCTCTATTGGATTCATGTCTGGAGAACACGCTGGTCATTCCATTCGTACGATTCCTTCCTCGAAAAGGAGATCCTCCACCAGGTTAGCACGATGTGGCCTTCAGTTATCGTCCATTAAAATGAAGTCATCTCCGATTGCTGCAGCGTAAGGGACTACAATATGTCTGAGGTTCTCATCCCTATATCGGCGACCAGTCAGAGGTCCATCTCGAATGATGTAGAGGTCTCTGCGCCCGTCAATTGAGATGTCACCATACACCAATACTCCCCCACAGCCAAAGCTGACACTTTCGTGCACGAACGCAGGATTATTCCTACTGCCACGGTCCCTCCAGATGAAAATACGCCTATTATGAGGATGAATGAAACACGGGACTCGTCAGAAAAAAGAACATTGCTCCATTCATTTCTCCTCCAGTTCACATGCTCTGTTGCCCACTCCCTGCGGTCTCGACGATGCCTTGATGTTAGTCTAACACATACCACCGGTCGGCAAGCATACAGACCTACACCATGGAGCCGGTTTCGGACAGTCTGAGTTGAAACCGTGGTGCCAGTAGCCGAGCGAAGGTGTTGTTGGAGAAGAGTAGCGTTCATATTCCGGTGTCTCCGAGCCGTTAACACTAAATAACGATCTTCATTGGGCGTTGTTGCCCGTCTACGACCTTGCCCTGGTCTTCGGTCGCCAGACTTTCTCCAGACCAGACCGGTTCCAGATCCTGGAAATCACACTTTGTGACACTCCAATGGCTTGCGCTACTTCGGCTTGAGTTTAGCCCTCTTCTAACCTACCGACAACTCTCCAAGCTTCTGAATCGGTTAAATGACTTCGCTGAGACATCGTACTCATCGAAACAAAGCAGTCACTGAATGCCGATCGTCCTTGTCTTCATTGTGTTTTATTCAGTTAAAAGTCCAATTTCATTCGCTGCCGCTGAAGCGACGTTTTTGACGTCGAACTCAAAATTAGCATACTCCACAGTTTGAAAATCAGAAAAATTTGCATTTGTGATTCTCTTCTTCCATTTTCGGCAAAAAAAAATTCGCTTATATCTTTATTTTATATTAAACTTACAATATCCTTTAATTGTTTTGAACAGTGTAGACTGAAACATACAGGTACAATTGGCATAAAATCAACTGCTTACTTTAAGTATATAAAATATTTTTTTCTCATAATAAGCATGATTTTACTTAATGTAAGCTTGCTATAACAAAAGTCAACCATTATTGCATTATGGCTTAACTTACAATGAAATAGGTTAAAGCTTTTCATGCAAAGGTCATTTTTTTTTCTTTTTAAATTATATACTAATATGTATGCATTTAGTATGTAATTTAAACCTATTGGGAGTAGTAAAATTCAAAAATTTATATAGAAAACTTGTTCTTATTTTATTACAGGAAAAATGTAATAAAAAAGGCAGGCTTATTCGTCCAATAGATCGTTCCTTGACGATTTCGCCGAATCCTGACAATTTAAAAACGTACTAATTATACCTCAATTCTAGATAATTAGATAATGTGTGAGTCGCATACTATTTAAATACATCGTGAAAGCATGGAAATTCAAGCAGTTCTTATCTTGTGCCCATGCCGTTTAAAAAAAAGGAACCACTTTATATTTCTAAATATAAAACATTTTACTACTGGTTTTAGCTAATGAAAAGAAATTTTGAATTAAATATCCAGTAATAACAAGTTTTAAATTAACTTCTAATCGTTTAGATAAAGTTATAAAATATATATTGATTAAAGTTTGAACATATACAAAAATATATTAAAGTTAAAAATATAATCTTGATTTTGAATTCAACTGAAAAGTAACTCGCACAAACAGCTTATGTTGCTATTTTACATATTAAAGGGCTTCCATTTTTCCCCCCGGTACACTTTATTAAACGTTTTGACTGTATTTGGTATTTTTAATAAAAAATTATTTAATCTACTGTTATAAAAAACTAGTTAACTAAATTTACTAATATTTATTTAATTTTTTAAGTTAACTTTTCACCATTTTTCACCAATATATGAAGATATTTAGATTGTTTACAACTTTGAATTAAACAGCGTCCCCCCACCTCTTACTGAATATACCTAATACAGTTAAAACAATTAATAAAATGTACCGGGGGGGGGGGAAGTAAACCCTTTAAAATGTAAATTAGAGACATAAGATATTAATGCGAGTTACTGATCAGTTAAATTCAAATATCAAGATTATATTTTTTCTTTAATATATTTTCTCTGTGTTCAAATTTTTTTCAATGTATACTTTGTAACTTTATCTAAACGACCAGAAATTAATTTAAAACTCGTTATTTCTGCATATTTGATTAAAAATTACGTTTCATTAGCTAACAAACTAATAGTAAAATGTATTTTATAGAAATATAAAGTGTTTCCTTTTAAACGGCTAAAGTGTACAAGATCAGAACAGTTTTGAATTTCCATTCCTTCACGACGTATGTAAATGGTATGTGCCTATTCTCTGAATTTCTGGAATTGCGGCAAAATTACTACGTTTATAAATGGTCAGAATTCGACAAATTCTGCGAAGTCTTTAAGGAAAGACTTCTATTAGACGAATATAAGCCGGTTTTCTCTGTCCTGTTGGAGCAATTCGGCAATGTATAACGTAAAATCAACCACTATGAGCTGAATTTTATAAACGGATTCCGAGAATCTATCGCCCTTTGCTGTTATAGCGACGAGTGTTCGACCAATATGGGGGATTATCTCTTCCTGGCGGTCACCCTTTTTCATTTTTGCGCCGTAGTTAAGCGAGATTGTTATCTCTCACGGTCACCCCTCACGGGTAATACGCCGTCTGTAAGTTCAGCGCTCGACGGGCAAACAGGTGGACATATCCAAGGATTTTTAACGTCGATGATTACGTCGGAACTACGTCGATGGCGACGTTAATTCGATGTATCATGGCTGGCTGGGAGATCACCTCCGAGCACACAACAACCGGCAATTGAAGGTCGGTCGAAGAGGTACCTTTTGGCCGAGACGGATTGCACCTCATTCTACCACCCATAAGTCCCTGGGTTCAAACCTAGCTGTCGCCACGCCCTCTCCCTACACCTCCTACCAAGGCACCCTTATCCTTGGCAGATCGCCCAGGCGTAGCGTTTCCATAATCACACAAACAAACCGATAGTTTATATTACTGTAACCCACATATTCCAAATACCAACCATTTTTTTCTTAGTTTAACATAATAAATGATTCACGTCTCTAGAGTATTTAAAAATAATAATTCAAAAGTTTTCTTAGCTTTGAAACTTTCATTCATTTATAGTATATCTTAGCAAGAATAATTTTTTATTTTATGCCTTTTAGGGCTCCAAAATAGAAAGCTTCTACTTTTAAAAATTGTATTTTCACTTAATTTTTATTTTTTGCTTTTTAGTTATAAATAAAACTTCAAATTTCATATTTTCTTATTTCAATTAATCAAAGCGTAATTTTTCCAATTTCTAATATTTCAGATGTGATTCTTATACAGTTTTCAATATCAAAGTTCCACAACAAATGCTTTTCGAAAACTTAATAAAAACTAATCACAAGTTATCGCTCATCTGAAAGCAAATAAATGCAAAGAAAATAGTGCTAAGCTTCCAAAAAATTACATCTATTTTCTAGCATCTCTCTTTTGAAAGAGCCTCACCATGGCACAGTAGTTATGCCACTGAAAATGGTAGACGGTCGAAGTGTGAAGGTCCCGGGTTCGGGTCCTATCGCGCGGCTGTCGATCTAACGGTCTGGAGTTTTGGTAGGTTTTCTCCAGATGTAACGTGAATACCTGTTAGAAACCCTTAGAAAATCCCCCTACCTAGGCACTCCCATTTTTGGCAGATCGCCCTAGCGTAGCTTTGACATAATCACACAAACCAAACTCTTTTGAAAGATCTAAATTTCATACTATAATATTTCATTTTTTTTTTTGGTTAAAAGATTGCCAAATACCTGCAACAAGGACCATCGGACTCTGAGCGCACAGCGATCCTTGACAGCACTATGCTCTCACGTCGGGAACTGAACCCTGAGTGCCTGGGGATGAGAGCGAGGAATCCTAGCCACTGGACCACGTGCGATGTAGTTTAATCTTAAGAAGAATATTTTAAAATATTTCTTTGATTGATCACTTTGATTTGGTTATTAAGGCAAGCTCCTGGAGGTATAAAAATTCGAGCTACTACTCCAGCTAACTGCCTAATAGACGGAAGTAGACAAAATATGACACTACTGTACCTCGGATTAAGTGGCGGATTGCGGATGCACTGGAGTGTGGGTATGGCTGAGTGGCATTGATGGTGGGGAGTAGATTTTTATCGGATGGTGGGGAGTGGCGGAGTAGATTTTTATCGGAGTGTACGCGTGTTCGAATGGAGTAACCGCCCCCCCCCATCTTGTTTTGATGGTTCTCATAAGCAGGGGTGAGATCCTCCACGTTAAGAAAGAACTGGTTGGGATTAGGCTTTTTTCTGTTCTTTTCTTTTTACAAGATCGCGGGTAAATTTTAGTGACGACATCTAGATCATAAAAAGAGTGTGTGTGTTGTGTGTTGTGGGATTAAGGCCAATTATCTGCCCGAGGGATCTAGACCTATGGGTGGGGTGCCCTACGTGGTGGTCTTTATAAGGGGCCCTAACACGTATTTACACTAAGTTTCGGAGAATACCACGAAAAACTCCGAACGGTTAGGTCGACGGACGCGCGATGGGATCCGAACCCAGGACTTTCACACTTCGCTCGTCTACCATTTCCATTGGCATAACCACTGTGCCATGGTAAGGCCATAAAAACGGTAAATGCGAATTTGAATAGTTTACAGTAATTTCTTTTTAAGTAATACGTTGCGATTCGAACTTCTTACATGTCTTGAAAGATATAAAAAATAAACTCACACATGAAATGATTTCATTAGAAATGATTTTCTTTTGAAAGAAAACGTAATAAATAAATTTCGATAAATAAATAAAAGCTATTAGATATTTCTTCTGTAAATGTAATCACAAAATCTATTTTTAAAAATAAATGTATTTCATTATCAATAATAGTAATAATAATAATAATAATAATAATAATAATAATAATAATAATAATAATAATAATAATAATACATTCTTACTATCAGCTTTTCAATCATCTTCTAATTTTGATTATGATAAAGATGACAATTCATGCGTTTTCTTTTGATGTCTTTGATGTAATAACTGCGGCACTTCTATGCATATACACACAAAAAAAACTTTGTATAAATTAAATTATAATTTTGAAGTTGAAAGAAACTTAACGAAGCTTAACAGTATTCTTAACAGTATATATGTGTCTTTATTTTATTTAGAGAATAAAACATTTGTTTAACCAATGAATTTTTTAAAAACTTTTGCTTATTTTTTTCACAGCTTTGTTATAATTTTAACACGTATCAATATTTTTTAATAAATGCATTAATTTTACACAATATTTTTATTCGTTTATTTCCGAATATTATATGTTATTTTAATTTCCTAAAGTAACGAAAATTATTTTTGTGAAGATATAAGTATTTTAATTAATACTATCTAAATAAATATATACATACAGAGAGAGACAGAGAGAGCGTAACATTGCTTTCGCCGGAATAATACCGTAAGCGAGGGCAGGTTTAGTTGGCGACTTTTTTTGTCGCCAACGTCTAACTTTGGCGACTTTTATCTTTCTCGCAAAACATAGCATAAACATAGGTAGTTATATAAGAACATGTAAACCCAAAACTATGATACACTTATCTAAATACCTTATAAAAACATTCGTATACTTCGCTCGGGCTTAACCTGATAGCATTGGGAAAGCTACAGCGGCAGATTTACAGCTCGTATGTCGGCCGTAACGCATGTATCACTCCGAGAATTCTCTCTTACTTTCTTTGCGTACCACAGCAAGCTGTTATACCATTACTTGGCGCAGAACAGCTCACTTACACTATAGGGGGCCTCCTCCGCTTTCGCGACCTTCTTTCTCCACTACTCGCGGCAATTCGTTGGGCTGTGGTCTAATAAGTGCACTATTTGCGGTACCGTACAAAACTTTCGAAGATTTTAAACTAATAAATTTAAACTTTAAATACGCCATTATTTTCCTATTTTTACGATATTTTAATGTGCGGAATATTATTTTAAAAGTATGTGTTGCTTCCACAAGTTTGACATTCCATGTATATTCATGTTTTTGTGCTATATTTTACGCTGAACGTAAATTTCGATAGTATAGCTAAATTTTCAACTTAAGTTCTTCCATTGATGTCCCAGTTCACGTTAATTAACACGTTATTCTTCTTCTCATAACATTTTACAAATCGTAAATCAGGTTCTTTGAAATTCACAGACCATTAAGCCCAAGAAAATTACTTCTTAAAAGCTATCAAAAACTGACGGCTAAAAGAAATTTCTAAGCTCAAAAGTACGCAAGAATGTACGTAAAAAGGAAACTTTATTTTTCAAACAGTATGTATGTAAGTATAGTATATGCGTGCAAAAACCTGCCTTAACCGAAGCCTTTATTAATCAAAATTTTGTTAGCGGAACTATTACTGAAATTGAACCCCTATTCAATAGCAACCTCTCTTTTGCGGTAAATTTTTTCAGCCTCTTTTGAAGCCATTTAAAACAGACTTTACTACTGTATATGCATGTCAGTACACGCTTAAAACTATCGAGCTAAATTAACGCTCCTTTATTGATTTAAATTCTAAACAGCCGATTTAAATCCTTTTCCATTTAAAAACTCCAAGAAACGCTCCTTCGCGGACATAAACGCACCACCTCAGCCCTCCCTGTTTAGTGCACTATACGCTTAATGTGAATTTGGCCGAAAAACTACACATTCTTCTCCGATGGAGCGTTTTTCTCTATAAGAGCCCTGATTGGTCCGTCATATCACGTGACAGAACCAGCTTCGCCTTTGCAGCAAGAAACAATCGAATAATCACTTCGCTTGTTTGTATTTGATTTGTAACATCAATGGCACATAGAGAAGCACAGAAACTTTACGGTAAGTACAATTTTTAAATTTCATTCTTAAAAAAAGGTTGTATTGTTTTTTCTGTGCATGAATTTTGTTCATTCAGTAAACACTCGTAACTAACGAATCTAAAAATTCAGTGTCAAATTCATCTTGCATATGCATTTCTGAAATCGGAAATTTGGTAAAGAAACATGTATAGTCAACTTAATGCTATGACATGAATGAGCATTTTGGTCTGGAAAAAAAAAAATGAACCTTTTTTTCCCGCGCAAACACAAAGCGATCTCATAAACAGCGGCGTTTTCAGTGGGGGGGGGGGGGGGAAGAAAACAAATAAGTTGTTTAAGTGAAGATTTTTTACTTCAGCTATAGAAATTTTTTCTTACGCACTAAGAAAGACATTGAGAAAGTAAACAAGGGCATTGCTGTTGTTAGGGGTGTGGAATAATCCTACTATAAAACACCAGACACTCCGGCAGTGCTTTGACATCATGTCCGCGCCGGCGTGAGGCCTTTTAGGCACTTTTTTGCCTGGCCTCAGTGTCAGTAGTTCTCAAGGTTTCGTTAGAACGTAGACACGCTGTTAGGTGTTGTAGTTAACCGAGAACGGATTGTGTTAATAATAAAGACCGATATTTTAATGATTAAAAAGGTGGTATAATGCCTATGCAGGAATCAGGTAAGAGCTTATGATTTTTTACCTAGATTTATTGTGGGATTTTGAAGAATCTGTAGATAAGATTCTACAAGGGGTGTTTAGCAGTGGCAATCATTTTATGGAAGTAAAATAAGATCTTTTACATGAATTTCTTTTTTCTCGGGATGGAGGGCCGTCGCCCCCTCTGCCCCCCCTTTTAATCCGCCCTTATGTTTAAGTACATGTTTTTGAAAGCATATTGAAAAAGAAAAAAAAAGTTTGTAGGAACACAGAGTGATAAATTTGTGTTCCTACATTTCATAAGTAATTCAATCTATTTTTAAATAAATGGCCATTCAAAATAAATTTTAAACATTAACAAGTCCACACACCCAAGAAAAGATTAAGATCGCAGTGAATTAATTTTGTGGAGTACTTTGCTTAAAACTTATTTATCAAATTAGAAGTACATTGGGTAAATTTGAATAGTATTGCTATGATATAATAAAATTGTGTTCTTACAAACACTACTTTATTGCAGAATTAATTAAATTTAACAAAATCATACATAAATCACTGTTCAATATATCAATTACATTATTACATTGTATGGAATACAAATATATCCTACACAGGGCTGCGCTGCCCATGTGTGCAATGTGTGCGGTGCATACAGCCGCCAGATACTCAGGCTGCCTCGAAGCGTCCCTTAAGTTAGGAACACTGTAACACATTCTTAAGTCTGTGGTAAAAGTGGCAGCACCTTTTATTAAAATGGAATCTTTGACAATGGAAGTTAAAATTGGGAATGTTTCACTAATTTACTTTGATCTGAATTAACCCAATGTTTCTTCATACTTACTATGCTTTAGGGATTAAACATTACCTAGAAAGAGCAGCGGCTGTCATTGCTGTTTTTGTTAATGAGCAGCCGAATTCAAGTGACTATCAATGGATGTCGTATGAAAGGGCAGTATATGGAATTTTCTAAGTTTTTTTTTCTTTTTCTAAACTTTCGGAATTAAAAATAAATAAATATATCCATCATCAACGTTTATGGATGACGTAATAAAGATCTACACAGTATCTCTGGCAGAGTATCTTGGGAAAAACGTTCTTCAAATGAGAATATTAACGATTTTACACATTTTTTAATTAGGTGACCAGTTATCGCAGCTCATTCAGAATCAACTGAAAAATTATTTTCAACCTTTAGATTAGTCCAGCAGCAAATAGGTCAATTAAACTTGGTTCCCATTAGAACACCGAAAGTGAAGCAGCACCAGAGTGGCTTGTTCATGAGAGGGTGTACTCCTCTCTCGACTGTACTGTGGACTGTGTAAACCAAAGATAATGCTGGTGCCCTAAAATTTTCGTCGCTGCAATGTCCTCTTTGTTCAAGCGATACTGCTGGGGATGTCAATCCAAGTGCTAGGTCTCTCATCTGGAATGGATTCAAAATTAGAAGACCACTCATAGGGGCAGCATTGGTCTGCCTATTTGGTGCCCCCATAATGAAATGACCAACATCTCCTACCCTCATAGAGGTCAAGTCTAATGCAAGTAGGCTGTTGACCTGACCATTAGAAAGAAAGAAAAGAAAAAACCTTTAGATTAACTCTTTTAGCCCCTGAGGACACAAAAATCACCTAGTGCCGTACAGGATGGAGTCTTATCCTAATTTGTACGCTTTAAAAAAAAAAAAGACATTTTCCTCAAAAATTTAATAACTAGCATTTTATATTAGGTTTTAGTTACAAATTCAGTATCCATTATCAAAAACAAAAACAAAAAAAAACATATTTAATTCAAAGATAAATCAGGTTAGAACGGGTTGATCTCATAGAGGAAGGGTAGGGTTAATACAGTCGAAGATGCGTAACAAGTTGGATTGTGAAAGGTTTCAAAAATTAAAAAATGGGAAAAGAAATCTAAAACACTTTCATATTTTAAATACACACTGAAGTGCTATATGTTAAGAGTATCATAATCCATGAATCGGCCCTATTAGTCTTTCTTGCTTCATTACATAGGAAAGTGTATCATAATACATGTGTAGGTCCTATTTGTAATCCTTGTTTCATAACGTTAGAAATTGCATCATAATCCATAAATGTGCTGTATTTCTCTTCCTTGTTCCATAAAACACTTCTTTGGAATTAAAATCTATATTAAAACAGGGTGTGAATTGACGGGGGGGGGGGGATGTCCGGGATTGCCCCTGGCTGAAAAATGTAATATCCCTGGCTAGAGAGATATTAATTGATCCCTGCCAGGGATACTATTTATCCCCTGCTGGAGAAATGTTAAAATTAGTCCCTGTCCTTACAAATTCAACAGTACCTAACAATTTTAAGTATTGAAAATAGAAATTATTTTATTTACTAGACAAAAGAGCAAGTTACAAATGTCCCTTTGAAATCGATATATACATGCCTGATGCCACTTCCCATTCAGCAACAAATTAAGACTGCAAAATGAACGAACAAGCGCTGTTTCACCACAAGCCGAATTTGAGGGTAGACGTAGAATCGACATAGGCAGGAATATGTGTGCACAGAAAATCTGGGGTCGACTTTTGTTTAAGTGCCTTCCCAGACATGTTGGCGACTGCATTTGTCATGTAATACTTAATATATTATGTGAAGAGCATTTTACGTCTTCCCTCCTTTTTTTTTTTTTTCTTTTCAAATGTCCCCCCCTGAAGAAAATGTTCAATTTGCACCCTGTATTAAAATTGCCTATTTAAAACTCTTTTACAATCTTTGTCAAACATATTCTAACGATACTTCACCTTTATTGCTAGAAGTCAAAGTTCTTATATCAATGCTTATATCAATTCATTTAAGTCCAATTTAAATTTTTTTTTTTTTTTTCGCTCTTAATTTTCCCATTTCTTCAAAATTTATTATTATTTTTTTTTACCTTGACTTCAGAATAATTGGATAGATATGATATATCGTTATTTTATTAGCAAAATGCTTAGAATCCAATATTCCTGGAAACATTACATAGTATCAGAGCTGAAGTTTCTAGAAATATCTAATTGCTTATAAATAGGAAAAAATAATATTAAATAATTAAAAGTATACATAATTTTGTCATCTGTTACAAATTAGCTACCTTTAATAAAAAAACAATTCTTGGTTAATTCCTAGTTTAGGGGTCTTCTCGGTACAATTTCAAAAATTGCCAACTTGGCGCATTTCCTCATTTTGTCCATGGGAGCTCCAACACTCATCTCCTAGGGACAATGGCAAATCCAGAAATTCTCTTTTGGGAAGGGCTAAATTTTGAAAAAAGCTTATTTCACAAATACAAAATGTACAAAATAAAGCAAAATTTTAGTCTAAACCAATAAAAACTTTTGGGAGAGGCTAAGTGATTAAAAAAAGATCACTTTACATATTCAAAGTGCATAATGTTACCCTTTAACAATCTCTTTTTTTGGGGGGGGAGGAGGGTGAAGCCTCCTAGCTCCTCCCCTGAATCCGCTACTGTCCAGGGACACTACGGAGAAAACGCTAGAGACCTGCACGGGCTGGGCTGGCCCGCATGCCTTACTATGGGTACAGGAGTAATAAATCTGCTGTCAACAGCCTGGGCCGGGCCAGGCTGGACTTGTGTCTAGTGTTAATTTTTTATTCGCCTTCCTGCTACCTGCAAAAAATTTTAAAACTTATCGCTGAAAAATATTTATTTATCGATTTATTTGTTCATCTTTATATTTTTTAGAATTTCTGGAATTTTTGAACTTTTACTCCTTAACTATGGCCCGCACAGGCTGGGCTAGGCCGTGATGTTCGTTTCAAATTTGTTCTGGGCCGGGCCTACAAATTCAAGGATTCCTCGAGCCGGGCTGGGCTGATACAAGCAGGAAAAGCACCATCATCAGCACCAAATGATGAGCTGGTAAGAAATTTGTGCCTGCTTTTATTTATACTTAAACAAGTAAAGAATAAATCCCCAATATATATATATAGTATACATTCCATATGGAAAATACTTTCAAAACTCTTAGAAAGTATATTCAGAAGGAAAACCCAATAATATCGGATATACTATATCCCTGAAATATCCCAAATTTATTGTTTATAATGGAGCCTTGGTATGAATTTTGTTTTAGTAAATCCATATTTAAAAATTTTTTGAAATGTGACTTTGTAATGATCATTGTATTAGGGTCAATCCAAGTTAAATCAACAAATGGGTTGTACAGCACAATTTTTGATTTTCATAAGATTTTACAGGTGATGTATACCTATCGTCTGTAGTCTGTAATGAATGAGGAAATGGCAAAATATAAAGAAAAGCCTAATAAGAACTACAAGGTTTTATTTTCAAGTCAGGTTATATTTTTAAAATATATTTCAATTAAATTTGTTTCAATAAAATGTTTAATTTAGTAATTATATTTGAATGGTTAACCTATTTTTATTAGTGGTTATGGGTGGATTTTTGTATTATACTTCTAAAATGTTGTATCTCCTCTGTCTTTTAGAATAACAAGATAATTTTTGTTTTGTTTTAAAGTAGTGTGTAAATGCTTTGTACCCTATGATTTAGACATTTTTATCAACTGTCCCACATGAGTTTTTTTTTGGGGGGGGTGGGGGGTGGGGGAGCACATTTTTAAATTTTTCTAAAGTCTAAGAAATTCTACTTGATGAATGACCACCAACAGGGGTGTAGCCAGAAATTTTTCATGGGGGGGGGGAGGGGGTGTTACGACTACTGCAACTCATATGTATGCATACATGTGTGTGATAATGTAGTGAAGAATATACATTTTGTATGGTAAAAAATTTCTCATGGGGGGGGTTATGACCCCCCTTGGCTACGCCCCTGACCACCAATAATAGCTAACTTTTTTTACCACACATAGTACAGGAAAAATAATTAATATTTACTTTTTGTCCATCTTTTTTTTTAATGCTTAAAATGTCCCCGCCCAAAAAAAAACAGTCCTATTTGGTCTTTTTACTAATTTAAATAAAAATTCTACAGCTTTTAAAAAATGAGTCTAAAATGGTGATTTTTACTCATCTGCAGAATAAATAAATACTATATATCAAGAACAATTTCTCTTTTTAACAAATTAAAAAAAAAACTTTTAGGATAGGTAAATACATAACACCTGACAACATCTCATAAAAATCAAAAATGGTATAGCACAACTTTTGTTTTAAATTTATTGATTTTTTATGGAGTGAGCCATCATTTATTTTATCTGTGCAGATTGATGCTGAATTCAGATGTATGCACCCAAATGCAGGTTGTTTTCTGGGTGCATTTCCTTCCGTGTATAGCGAAAGGATAATAAAGTATGTCAACAAACATAGATTGGACATAAAGGAAAGAGTCACCGATCAATTAGATGGTATGTATGTATTTAAGTATAGTATTTTAATATATGTGTAATTGTTTAGTACTTGCGTATTAACATGTTAATTTTTTTTTTTTGCTATTTTTTCTGCTCAAACAGAATAATTTAACTTCATTCAAAGAAAATCTATTATGTACCTGGTATAACTGGATAGATTTTCTTAATGTTTCTGGGATGGGTTTTATCCCTTCTCCCTCCTATCTTCCAATCTAGAGGGGGTCTATCTCCAATTCATGCTATAGAAGATGAATAATTATTTTATATTCATAAATTATAATATATTCTTATAGAATGGGCGTAATCTCTCATCCCTAATAACTGTGTTCATACATGACACAACCTTAAGTGTGTATCTCCTCTCCAAGATATATAAAACTTTTCCTGACAACAACAACAAAAAAGTGTTCTGAAGATTTAGTCGATAGTAGTTATCCTTTTCTTCTTATTATTCAAGCTGCCATAGGCATCCCTACCTAATGATTATTGGGGGAGCTGGAGGACAAAGAGCAAAATATTCTCTTTTTACTAAAAATTAACATTAGTAAGACAAAATATTAGGGATTATGTATCCCCCACCTTTCCCCATAGGTAAAGACGCCCAAGCTGATATTTGTATTACAAGCTGATATTTATATTTAATCCATTCCATATCTTACCAGACCAAACTTTATAATTCTTCATTAAAAAGTTGCATTGTTTTGCAAAAGTTAAGTGATACATATTAATATTTAAAAAAATTTCTCCTCTTCAGATAATTTTAGATCTCTGATGATGCTTGCTGAGCTCTTGCCTGTTGTCAGGCTGAAGAAAAAGAATTAAGTTTAATTTGTAATCTGCCTCTTATTTATTCTGTATATTTCCTCTTTTTTGTTCTTCGGCTCCTTTCAGGCTTGAGCCGATTGCTAAAACGATATATTTATGAATTTAACAGGTAGAGATTTATTTGTTTAAAAGAAAATCTTTGACTATAGTGCACTTGTCTAAATGCTGCTTAATTAATAAATTTTTTGCTTCAAAATCTACTGACAAAAGCGAGCAATATTTGAAAAAGTTTTTTTTCTTTTACTTAGATAAAAGAATGTTATCTGTTATGCATAAATGTTTTGTTAAAAAAGATTTATATGAACATAGTCAAGCTTTTAAATACTTCAAAAGTCACAGTTATTTGTTAATCTCAATATATCTTAATATTGTGCTAGAATTTCAAATGTAAAATGCATTAAGATCTTGACAAATCATCAGTTAGCTATATAATTATCTAAATGTGCAAACTACTGATTCCTTATTTCAAGTAAATAATCACATTAACTATTTTTCAGGTCTTCATCGAAGGAAAACAATCTGAGGTTCTGTTCAGACATATTGGGGTGATAGTTTATTTGTTATTTTTAATTCATTACAAATGCTTACAGCTAAGAATACCTGTTTATTGGATTTCTACCCACAATTCCAAAAAATGGACTTTCCCCGATTTCAGGTTTTTTCCCTTTCCCATAAAAATTTTTAAAAATAACAATCCCATTTAAATTCTCAAAATGTCATTGAGGTTAATTCCTAGCAAACTTTTTAAAAATAATCAAGCCTTTTTGAGATAAATTCCAACAATATTTTATATAATTTTATTATATGCTTTCTCATTTTTAACTATTTTACTTTTGAAATTTGTTCTAAATATCTTATGACAAATATGATTAAATACTTTTTTTCTAAAAATATCCTCAGTTTTCCTATCTCAGTCTCTATCCTCAGTAAAAATTTACTAAAAATATCCTCAGTTCTTCCAGGAGCTTAGCAATTCAATAAATTTGGAGGGGAAGAGGAAGCTCTGTTACAGTTGATTTGGGCAAACAAAAAAAGCTCTGTACTGAGATAATTCATGGTTATCCTTTCCCTCCTCAAAGATATAGAAGGGCTTGAGTTCCCCCTTTCCTATGCCACTGACTGAGGTTACTGAATAAAATGCATATACTGTGTTTAAATATCAGACGATAAAATGTTGTAAGTATGAAAGTTCATTCTGTCGTTAATATGTTTCATGAAAATACTTTCTCTTTACAGGTAAATATATGCTTAGATGAAGCTGTAAACAGCCTAACTGAATCTATTTTTCATAATCCAACTTTTTTTTTCAAATTTTTATTCTACTGAAATGTGAATAATGATTTTATTCAAGTTCTCTGTGATTTTTTAAAACTTAATGTAGAAATAATACAAGTAAGTAGGCAAGGAATATTTAATTTTGTGATATTTTAATATTTTGTTGTATTTGTAACTGAGAATTGGCTTTTAAAGTCATCAATTTATTGTAGTTTGTCTCTCCATTTATATTCTCCATATTAAAGAAAAAAGTCACATTCAATCAAAAAAATATTCACAGAAATTGTTTATATAAATATTATATCAACATATTCTTTGAGTAAAATCAAAGAATAATCAGGAATAACTTTTTTCCCCCTTGAATCTTATAATCACTCTCTCTTTGTTAAATGTGGAGCTTTTAAAGCTTTTTGGAGACATGTTTTTAGCAGCACTATATTAATCCATAGTTGTACTACAAGCAAAATATCGAATTTTTTTTTTATCTGATCGGAGTTTTCAGCAATAGCAAAATTTAAGGACATTCCCCCCCCCCCCCCTCAGGACATAAGATTAGTTTTCCCTATACTTTGTAGCTAAGATTATTTCATTTATTCAAGAACTGTCATCTATATTTATTAATGTTTTTAAGCTTCTATTGTTTGATCAAAAAACATGTTTGCTTTGCTTTAGCAAATAGCATAGCTGTGCACATGGTGGCCACTCGTCCTTGAAAACCTGGAATGTCCTTAAATTTTGCTATTGCTGAAAACTCCGATCAGATAAAAAAAAAAATTTCAATACTTTGCTTGTAGTACAACTATGGATTAATATAGTGTTGCTAAAAACATGTCTCCAAAAAGCTTTAACGGTGTTATTCGAAAAAATCATGTGATTTTGGTACATAATTACAAATAAACTATTTATGCCAGGCACTTCAAAATTTTGAAACTGTCTCTTTACAAGCTGTATTACATACTGCAAAGACAGGCCAATCTGTATCAGTTTCAATACTAATACAGATTGGCCTGTCATTGGCCTTTCATGCATTTCCAATTCTTAATTCTTAAGAATTGGAAATTTTCGCAAAGCGTGTCACTCTTCGAAAAATCTTGCAGCTCAAATCCATGTTTAAGAATTTTTTCTGAAAATTTCACAAAAGCCACAGCGTTTTTGCTTATCGTAGTGTGTAAAACAGCTTATGAAGAAACATCTGGAATTTTTCAGAGACCATGGTGCTATTAGTTTATTTCAATTTGTGTACCAAGACTAAAAACAGAGTTCTTTTTTTTTCGAAGAACAGCCTTAAAAAGGTGTATACTTTAGAGTTATCAGTGGAAGCAAAAATCTAATGTGCCATCAAAAAATACAAGAGATATTTTTTCCCATATAGTATGTTTGGATAATGGCCACTGCACTGTAGTTATTATTTTGTAAAAAAAAAATGGATCCCCCCCCAGTATTTTGTAGTTACAAGTATAAATTTATTATCAAAAACTGACATGCATTTTAAAGATTTCACAGTAACTAGGAAAGAGAAAAATGTTCATTCAAGAATGAATAACAGGTACCACATACTTAGTGAGTTACAAAAAATTCAATATGTAAAAATATGTGACAGTAATTTTTCATAAAGTGTACCAATTTGGATGTATAGGTGCCTTATGTAAATATATATCTAATATATAAAATTTTCGCGTCACAGTGTTAGTTACCATACTCCTCTGAAACGGCTAGACCAATTTTAATGAAATTTTATATGTATATTCGTTAGGTCTGAGAATAGGTTTTCAACAGGGGGGGGGGGGTATGTCTCATACCCCTAAGTCATAAGGGTGGTTCACCCCAAAATTTTTAGCACCAGAGTGCTATTAGTTTTAATCAGGTATTTGTGCGTGTTTGCCAGATAACGTGGGGGGGGGGGGGTTAATAAAATGTTGAAAGTCACACAAGGTTTGCAATTTTTGATAATGGATCGCTAAATGTGGTGCCAAAACGTGACAATTTATTATGAATATATTTCGAGTATAGTTAGAAAACGCCTGGCATATATTGTAAAACAGTTTTATTAGGCGATTTTAATATAGATTTCTATTCCGAAAAAGTGTTTTGTGAAACAAGAAGGAAAACACGGTACACTCGTGGATTAGGATGCCCATTCCAAACAGTATTTAAAATGTCTTTGTGGCATAGTTAAAATATGCCTATAGGACGAATATGCCTGGCGAAGATTGTAAAACAGTTTAAGTAGGCGATTTTAAGATAGATTCAGATTCCAAAGATGTGTTTTATGGTACAAGAAAGAGTTGATTCCTTTTTTAATGCCCCCACTCTCGCCAACCTAAAAAATCCATGTACTTTGGCGAGCTTTGCAGTCATCAATCTCTGGGAGTTATGCACAAGTTTCAACAGTACTTAGGTATTACCCCGGCGGTCCACCAAAGCAAGCAATTTTTCACCAAGATAAATGCCAGGCACATGAAATTGTTGATGGTTTGGAATATGATTGGCAACAGTTTGCCAGCAAATTTGACGAAAGAGTAGTTTGGCGGAAGTGACCGCCAGGATAATACGTAAGTACAGTTTCAACGCTCTCAAAAGAACTAGATGAAAACTAAAGTAAACAAATTAGCGATAAACATACCAGTTAAGGAATTTGAAGACACTTAATTATTAAAACTACATTAAGTGGCAATACAAAATAAATATAAATGTAACGGCATGCTGTACTCACATGTTGTTCCAAATCGCCATTTTAATTCTAAATTACGATTGCCATATAAATGCAAAAAATCATCATGGTAACTGCATATGTTTAATGATCGCCAGGTAATACTACTGTTACCAGGTGCAGGTCGCCAAGTATGAAACATTGCCAAATTGTGAAGATGGGTAAACATGTTTACGATGGCGTGATGTTCTCAAGTAACCCTTATAAGGAGTTGAGGTGTAATTGAGTTGTGTTTTTGTTTCATGATGTCATTAGAAATTATGTGATTGGTCAAAGAAATTAACAGGGAACACAGTTAAGTTTGAAGGAATTATGTAATTGGTTGAAAGAATTTATCTGTAACCGAACCTGAAATGAACCGTTGAACATGCTTGTTTGTTCTGATTCATTGGTGGAAAAGTGCGCAGTTATTTAATATGGTTTTTAATAAGTGAAATTTCATTTTTTTAATATTAAATAAGGATAAGTTGTTTAAAACTGGAATTTGCTTTATGTTAAGATGCGTTGTATGAATTAAGTTTTTGTTGTATATGAAAATTTGAAAGTGTTTGTTAGGCAGAATATTAAACATATCCGCGGTAGGCTTAAATTCTGCTTATTTGGGTGCTTTTTGATGCATCAAAGCCATTAAGTAAGGAATTAAATAGAAGATTTGAGGTATGTGTTTTTGTTTATTTAAATATTCATTGTATGATTTACTGTATTGGTTTGCGGTTGAGATTTAATACTGTTTTCTTTTGTAGCATATTTATGTAAAGGTTATCGTATGCTGTGTTATTTTAATTTTATGTGAATTGCTGAGTAATGATTTGTGATGAAAAACGGAGGTTTTTAGTGTTTTAAGAAAGATGGATAATTTTATTCGATATAAATCGGTTTACTTACATGGATTTGCAGAAAACAGGTACAATACTTCGGTTTAATATGAATTAATGTATAAGGATTTTGGGGTTGTTTGTGCTGAGTTTTGATTTTATTATGTTTTTAGTAATGTAAATTTTGTGTGTTTTGAAAATATTAAAATCGAATGAATCTTTTGAGGGGGGAGATAGTCAGTTTATTTGAGTGTTTTTTGATTAATTTTAAACTGTGATTTTAACATTTTAAGGGAAATTTTGTTGTATATATTTTTGCAGAAACATATTTTAGTATTTTGCCTCTTTTGAACGTTTTATATTATATATTTTTTAACATACCCCATAGCCCCGAGGTAGTGCTTTGTTCATGTTCATTTTGTTTGTAATTGCATTTAAGTATGTGTACAAATGTTTGAATAAGCTGTTTAGATAAGTGCATTGTAGTTTTGGGGTTTATTTTTTCATATATAACTATGTATGTTTATGTTATGTTTGGCAAGAAAGCAAAGTTGCCAAGGTTAGATGTTGGTGACAAAAAAAAGTCGCCAACTCAACCTGCCCCCGTTTACGGTATTATTCCCGATTGCGATCTTGGTGAGAGTCGAGGCGTTCAAGTAGGAATCAACCCAATTAAGACAAACACACTACACTCATGGATTATGATGCACATTCCAAACAATATTCAAAATGATGAAGTATGTAATATACTTGGTGAAGATTGTAAAATAGTTTTAGTAGACGAATTTAAGATAGATTTCGATTCCAAAGATGGGTTTTACTAAACAAGAAAGAAAAATACAGCACAGTCATGAATAATGATACACTTTCCAACTTAATAGAATAAGGAAGAAAAATAGGGACGACGCATAAATTATCATATGATTTTAATATATAGCACTATAGTGCGTATTTAAAATCTGAAAGTGTTTCAGATTTTCATCCTCTTTTATTTTATATTTTTGGACAAAATTTTTTATGGAATGACTATCAATGAGTCTCAAGGCCAAACTATGCCTGTTTGTGGCTTAGATTTCAGCACACCATGTTTTTCACACGGAGAATTATACGTGGCATGCTCTCAAGTGGTCAAACCATCCAGTTTATTTGTATTGGCTAAAGATGGTATAACAAAAAAAATTGTTCACTCTATTCCGTTAAGGGATTGATATTATTTTTTAGTAAAATTATTGTAATTAGCGATATATATAAATTTAAAGAATAAATTACAATGAATTAAAAATATAAATGTTTGGTATTGTTATTTTTATATTCCAGCATCGTTCACAGCGCTCCATGCCTCTTCCACTCATATACCATGTCTCACACATTTACAATAAGTTAGTCATTTCTTTCTACTAAAATAATCCTAGGAATAATTTATATGGCAAAACAACGTTTGCCGGGTCAGCTAGTATATATTTATTTATTTATTTGCTATTGTGGTGGACTCACAGTTGCCACGCTTTCGTTTGCTTTATTTTTAGGCAATTGGAAGCTGAGCAGATAGTTACCTTTTGTCTAGTTGGATAACATCTGGATCTAGTGCACCAGAGTTCTCTGGTTTGATCCCAGTTTTCACCACATGCTTCTCCTATGCTGCTCAAAGATTTGTTAATTAAAAATAAAGCTCTTTTTTTTTTTAACCGAAATATTGCACGTTTTTTTTTTTTTTTACTAAGCAAAAGTGTTTTAAATTAATGTGTATGCATAAAGTATATATTTTAGCCTCCCTTCAAGCTTATAGAAATCTCAAGTAAGTAGACTGCTGGATTGTAAAGAAGTTTACAAGATATTAAAAATGTCTCTTGAAGTTACGAAAAAGGAAAAAAAAATATTCTTGTGCTGCTTTTTTTAAGTGATATTTTCTATGTCAAAAGAAAAATGTACAATTTGTATATGTTTAATAAAAGATTTTTTATGACAAATAAAAGGATTATTTATTTACAAGTTATTACAAGCATTTCTTTCTTTCTTTCTTTTTTTTTTTTTTTTTTTTTTAAATTCTCTCTCTCTTAAAACGGAAACAGTGTATTAAGAGAATTGGTTATAAACATCAATACTTTTTATTGTTCGGATATGAATTTAAAAAAAAAAAGAATTAACATTCAAATATTTTTTCCTCATAAAAATTATTCAAACTTTCAGAGACTAGTTTTACTCCAAATGAAATCATCAAATTTCTGTTATTTTCCAAAGTTGAAAATAATGTAGTAATTTTATACCTAGTTAAATAATTTGTTATATAGAAAACTTCAGTGCTTTTTTTTTTGATGGTGTTAGTAAGAGGTTTTAAACATTGGGTACTTCTAAGTTTGATTGATGATAACTTTTATCTATTAGTTATCATACCTAAATGTTTATTATGGTATTTAAAATGCCAAATTAGACCAGGGGTATAGATCCAGAAAAAAAAGTATAGGGGTGTGCACATATTTTTGTCTGCTTCCTCTTATACAATTGAACTTGTATAAAAACCACTCTTTTATAGTTTAAATTTAATTGTGGGCAGTGGACATAGCCCCATTTGGATCCACCAGTGGCGTAGCCAGAAATTTTTCATGGGGGGATTATGACTACTGCAACTCATATATGTGTATACGTGTGTGTGATAAGGGAGTGAAGAATATATATTTTGTATGGCAAAAAATTCCTCATGGGGGGTTATGACCCCCCCTACCCCCCCCTTGGCTACGCCACTGGGATCCACCAATGGCAGCATATGAGTACTCATAGGGGCTCTCACATATATGAGGCTTTCAAACTATAAAAAAAAAAAAAAAAATCAGTATTGGGAAGGCTTCCTTCAATATAGGGGGGTTGTTTGGGGGGGGGGCTCCATTCTGCTATAAATGCATTTGACTCCCAACACCTTCTGGATTCGTTAATGGTGCCATGCGAGTACTTATGAAATACAACACATGCTTTCAAAAACTACAATAATACGAAAAAAATCAGTATTGGTGGGGGGGGCAGTGCCCCAATGTGTGTGTGTGGGGGGGGGAATATACGGAGCGCATTATGGAGTCTCCTTTCATAAATGCATTTGAATTTACAAAATAATTCAATCTAATAATATAAATTTAATTCGTCTGGGGGGGCACCCCCCCCCTGTGGACCCACCATTGGTGCTATATCTTTACTTACGGGGTCTATAATTGGACTTGCTAACACTAGCATTAAAATACAAAAAGCACTAGGGGGGATCCTCCCCCCCTTGAGGGAGGGGGGGGCTTCTTTTAGTGATGTTGTGACATGATTAAGAAGTATAATCAATTAATAATTACACATTTTTAAGTTCAAGCAATGTGGACGAACCGGAAAGAAAATACTTGAAAACACTCCTTTTATATCTTAAAATAATCAAATTTAAGTCTAATATTTAATCAAAATTTCCTAAAACACTCCTTATCAGCTTAAAATAATAATCAAAATTGAGTACAGCTATATTAATAAAAAAAGAACAAATTTCTTAGAACACTCCTTTTGTGTATAAAATAAAGTCAAAGTGGAGCGTTTATAAAATGTTCATAAAAGGAGTGTTTTTCACTCCACTGATTTTTATCGATAGGTGGAGTTAATTTAGCTCCATTGGGAGAATGGCTGTTTGAAGTGGGAAAAGGAGTGTAAATTAGCTCCGTCGGAGCTTATTTAGCTCGACATTTTTAAGCGTGTAATATTTCATATTTAACAACACTATATTCCAGGCGCGTAGCCAGGAAAAATTTTCGGGGGGGGCATATGAACGTATATGTGTATAAATAGACGGAATTTCATCACTAATCCAAAAATTTCGGGGGGGGGATATATCCCTGGCTACGCCCCTGCTATATCCCTAATAGCACAACAGTCCCCTGTGACTGAAATGCGACCACACAATACTGTCACAATAGAGTTACAAACAGTCGCCGCGACTCCGCAGCAAAGTCACGCCTAAGTCTCTATGTCCTCTCGCTGTGTAGTCGCACTGCGACCGTTCAGAGAAGTCACGATGGGACAGTTTTGCGACAGCGAAAAAATTCGGTGAGTTACCGAAAATATACACCAGATGGCAGCACCAAACTCTCAGGCCAGAAAAAGTTGAAGTCCAGAATCGAGCCCTGGAGTTGATGGTTAATAGCCCAGAATCTTACCACAACGCTGTAATTACCTTGCTCGGGATCCTTTAAAAGTAAACTGATTGCTGCAAAAGCTAGTTCTGACGGCTTCTTTTGGTAGTATTTCTGTGAGTATTTTATAAATAAGTTTTATATATAAATATATATACACTTATTTTATAAATCAATTTTATATTCTGTGAGTATTTTATAAATAATATAAAAAATATCATAATCAATAAATATAAATTAAAAATCTTGGAAATCTTTCTTTTTCCACATAAATTATTTTCAGGAGATAATGTGCTGTTTTATTTAAGTATTCATCCGAAAAACTAATGATTTATTGAAATTTTTTATTCGGTTATGAAATAAATTTGTAATGTGCGACATGTGGGGTTTGATATGTATGAGGGATAAGATTTATATTTTTGCTATATTTTGCCTAAAAGGGATTTCATATAAAAATAAATAAAATTAATTGGAAAAACATGCATTAGATAAAATAAATAAAGTATTTTTGACTTAGACCCATAGTTTTACCTCAAATTTTTCGTAGTGGAACTTTCAAACATACCAGAGACGTATTTAAAGGGGGGGGGATCTGAAAACTTAAAGCAATTATTAAAAAACAGCAATTTTGAGACATTTGTACAGTCTGTCAATTAAATAACCAAATGTCGGAACCGTTTATGAAAAACACAGTTGTTGGGACATTTTTTTTTTTGGACCCCAATTCTGAAAAAAAAAGGGGGATTCCGAGCCGTTGTGCCTCAAAAAGTTAAACTAAATGTAAACAAACTTGATTTTCTCAATTTCATTTCAAGTTATTAATGGAAAGTTTTGCAATTTTACAAATTTGTTGAATGTATGTAGTGAATCGAAAAAAGTCTGTCAAAAAACTGCACAAAGAATAATAGATTTGATTTCTATTAAAAAAAAACAAAAAAAAAATTAGTTGCGGGCGACATAGCTCCACGAGAATCCTTTACTTTTTTTAACACGCCATTTCTCGTCACCAAAAAAAAATGGTCAACATAAAATTATAACAAATGCATTTTAACCCTTTGAGGCACAGCCCTTTCCCAATGCTGAAAAAAGGGCAGCCGTTGCCATCGCTCGACATAACTACCAGCAAGATGGCGTAAGATCGAAACGTTCATCGCATGCTACTTACATATTTGTTGAATGTATGTAGTGAATCGAAAAAAGTCTGTCAAAAAATGCACAAAGAATAATAGATTTGATTTCTATTAAAAAACAAAAATTAGTTGCGGGTGACATAGCTCCACGAGAATCCTTTACTTTTTTATAACACGTCATTTCTCGTCAACAAAAAAAAAATGGTCAACATAAAATTATAACAAATGCATTTTAACCCTTTGAGGCACAACCCTTTCCCAATGCTGAAAAAAGGGCAGCCGTTGCCATCGCTCGACATAACTACCAGCAAGATGGCGTACGATCGAAACGTTCATCGCATGCCACTTACATATTTGTTGAATGTATGTAGTGAATCGAAAAAAAGTCTGTCAAAAAATGCACAAAGAATAATAGATTTGATTTCTATTAAAAAACAAAAATTAGTTGCGGGTGACATAGCTCCACGAGAATCCTTTACTTTTTTTTAACACGTCATTTCTCGTCAACAAAAAAAATGGTCAACATAAAATTATTGGTCAACATAATAATTTTATGGTCAACATAATAAAAAAATGGTCAACATAATAATTTTATGTTGACCATTTTTTTTGTTGACGAGAAATGACGTGTTAAAAAAAAGTAAAGGATTCTCGTGGAGCTATGTCACCCGCAACTAATTTTTTTTTGTTTTTTTTTAAATAGAAATCAAATCTATTATTCTTTGTGCATCATTCAACAAATATGTAAAATTTCTAAACTTTCCATTAATAACTTGAAATGAAATTGAGAAAATCAAGTTTGTTTACATTTAGTTTAACTTTTTGAGGTACAACGGCTCGGAATCCTTTTTTTTTTTTTTCAGAATTGGGGTCCAAAAAAAAAATGTCCCAACAACTGCGTTTTTCATAAACGGTTCCGACATTTGGTTATTTAATTGACAGACTGTATTTACTCTAGTAACAATTGGGTTGAAAATACGGGATAGCCCCCCCCATCCGAAATTTAAACCTTACATTATACGCTATCGAAACATATATATATGCCATGGGGATATGAAAGAAATTGTTAATTTTACCCACAGATACTTAGTTTTCACCATTGTGATTAGAACTCTCAACTCTAATATTTTTAAGAATAATATTTTTTTATAAATAATATTGTCTTGTTTAAACGAAATAATTTAAAAATTAATAAATTAAATTAAATTCCATTACTACATAACTGCGAGATTTTATTGAATTACTATTTTCCGATTTATTTATTAAATGTTTCACGAAAGAAATTGCCATAAAATATTAGAAAAAATGAGTCTGTTTCGAAAGTCGCAAAAGCGACTGTGTGACGTCATTTTGAAGTCCAAAAAAATCAGTAGTCACAAAATAGTCACACAGTGACTTCACAGTGGAGTCACTGAGCGACCAATCACATTCTAGTCATATGGTGCCTTCACAGTGGAGTCACTGAGCAACCGATAACATGCTAGTCACATGGTGACTTCACAGTGGAGTCACTTAGCGACCGATCACATACTAGTCACATGGTGACTTCACGGTGACGTCACCTGGTGACTGACCACAAATAAACTTCACAGTGACCACACAGTAGAGTCACATCACTCACAAGTCACAATGTGAGTAGTATGTGACAGTCCTGTGACAATTGTGACCCTCTGTGACGTCACAGCGACTCTTTTGTGACCATCTGTGCTATTAGGGATTCCAAGCTTCACTGAAAAGGGGATCAACCAGGCACGTGGCACGTATCCAGAAAAACATTTCGGAGTGGGTACAAACGGTAAAAAAAAATTTCAGAATTTTTCACGAAAACATTATGTCATTATCATTTTAGTAAAGAAAACCAAAATTTTATACCCCCCCCCCCCTTAAATACATCCTTGAGGCCAACATTGTGAGATAAGACAACATAAATTTAATCTTCCTGATCATCGCATATAGAAGGCGAATGCGTTCTTTTGCGAATACAATTCTCCGACAGCCAGAAAGCAAACCAACAGCAAGCAAATACATGACTCCACAATTAAAATTAGTGATAAAGGAAAAGGTAATATACTGGCCCTAAAGCAAGCTCAATAATGTTTAAATAGCAAGAGGGCACGCAATGCCTCAGATTGTTGTATTGTGTGCAGTAAGGCAAACCTGCACGAGGGGTATTTGCCAAGGATGGGTAGTGCCTTGGTCAGAGGACTTTCTAAGGGGTTCTAACGCGTATGCACGTTACATCAGGAGAAAACATACCGTGCACATTCGCCACGTATACATAATAATATTTTATCGGGCTGGATTCGAATCCGACTCCCTGCCAAATGCGCTAAATCATTGCGCATGTTATATTCGCTGCGTATGTACATCGAAAATGTAAAGAATGTAATGTGATTTTCTGCCTATAATTTTTAAAGCCCCGTAGGGGCTCTTTGTAGCCCTGAAAAAGACTGTTTGTAGTCCTAAGAAGGAGTGCTATTCCTCTATACATTCAATTCCGCTAAGGTTACCATCGTCATCAGTGTACAACTCAGTATCCTCAGATGAATCCGAAACGCTGAATTGGATTGTTTCAACAGTGTTTTCAGCCAGACCATCTAACTCCCACATTCTTTTTTCTTCTTTTTTCACGTGCTCAACGCAGTTAAACCAAGAAGCTTTTTCTATTCCTTCAGCAGTTAGCTTCATAATTTCGTCCATTTTAAATGTCCGATTCTCTGCTGAAACATGGCCTTTAACCTGGCTCCATACAAGCTCGATTGGATTTAACTCACAATGATATGGAGCAAACGAAGTACTGTGAGTAGTAGATAAATGTTCGTTCACCTCAGGGGCAGCCCATGTTAATTGTGGGCAGCCGTGGGCAACTGTATAACTGCTTTCCCTAGGCTGAGCGGGGAAGGGGGCGTGGTCGGACCGGATGTGGGGAGAGGAAGTTGACCGGATGTTCGAAGGGTTGATAAGAATTTTTTTTCCTTTTTTTTTTTTTCAAATAAGGGAACTTGTAATTTTTTTCAGATTGTGACATATTTTTCAAATAAGGGGACTTGTAATGTTTTCAGACATTAAGATATTTTTGAAATAAGGGGACTTGGAAAATTTTTCAGATTTGAACGCGTAACCACAAAAGAATTCATAGGCTAATGATTGTTAGCTTAAACCATTAGGCCGAGAATCCTTCAGGTATAAAATTGCAGGTGTATTGTGTTATACTTTAGTTTTGAAAATGAATTGGGACTTTGTTTAATTTTTCGAAGTTTATTTATTTTATTTATTTAGTTTTCTTTACCATTTAGTAATAGAACCAATGCAAATTGAATAAATGTTGCTTAATACATACTTCTAATGTTTACCTAATTTTTGTATACCGTTTAAGATTATAGCATATATTTTATAAGTAACAGTTTACTAGAATATTAAAGTAGGGTTTAGGATACCCATGCATTTTCTACAAATTTCTTCTACTGTTAGGGAAGAGAGAAAATTATACCATAGAACGATTTTAGTACCTATAGTTTTTACAAATAATGATTTAGATAGTGTATGAACTTTTTTATCTAAACATTTTCTTTTTCTTAAGAGATTTTTACCCAAGTTTTAATTTTAAGTTAAATAATGTTACAACAAATATTTTTTAATCAAGAGTTAATTTATTTTTTAACCAAGTTTTAATTTTAAGTTAAATAATTTTCTAAATTTATTTTTAATCAAGAGTTAATTAATTTTTATTTTTTAACCAAGTTTTAATTTTAAGTTATATAATTTTACTACAAATATTTTTTTAATCATATGTTTTTAATTTATCAAGAAAAAATTTTAATCATATGTTTTTAATTTATCAAGAAAAAATTTTAATCAAGTGTTTTTAATTTATCAAAAAAAAAAAAAAAAAAAAGTGTTTTAATTTTTAGCTAATTTTTTCTATAGTCTGTAATTAATAAGTAAGTTTACTAGAATATTAAAGTAAGGTTTAGGATACCCATACATTTTCTACAAATTTAATCTACTGTTAGGCAAGTGAGAAAATTATACCATAGAAAGATTTTTACAAATAATGATATAGTCTTATAATCTATTGCGAGAAAATCACTTTAACTATATATCCAAAAAAACTCAAGTTTTTGTATACGAAATGTATGAATATGCGTTAGAACCCCTTAGAAAGTCCTCCTACCAAGGCACCCCTCATCCTAGGCAGATACCCCACGTGCAGGTTTGTCTTAAAACACAAACAAAGTATTTATCTAAACATTTTTTCTTACCAACACATTTTTGATAAATTTTAGACAGCGATTATACTAGTTTATATTTTCTATAGATCAATTACAGAAAAAATTCCATTTTTAGTAATCCTACAAACTTTTTTACTGTATATCACAAGTAGAGTAACATGATTTATAGAATTTCAATACGATACGAGTTAGATTGTTTATGTGCAACACTAATTTCAGTTTTACTATGGAAGCATAATTTTATACATGTACGGACCTTTATTAGAGGTCTTTTATTGATGCACTTATCATATTTTATTGAAAGGTGAGCATAACTAGCACAAACTTTTAGACTAGATAGTACTATTGTTAGAAAGATGAAAATTGGAAATAAAAATTGAAGATGCGTTTTACCACAATTGCATGCACAGTTTTATACCGCATGTACATAAAATATCTTTCATCTACTTAGATAAAATGATAGTTTTGATCGCAAAGAGTTATCATTACTTGAACTAAAAAATACAATGTTTTTACTTACGTGAAGGGACATCGTGCTAAATCTTCTAGACTCTCGGAAAATTTCTTGCATCGAAACTAGGCTAGCAAGTTAGGAAAATAGAGTAATGATTTAAAACACATTATCTCTAAATTCCCTCCCAGCTGCCACTTGTAGAAAGCTTTTTCAC
Organism: Cheiracanthium punctorium; assembly: GCA_038373885.1. Lineage (NCBI taxonomy): Eukaryota > Metazoa > Arthropoda > Arachnida > Araneae > Cheiracanthiidae > Cheiracanthium > Cheiracanthium punctorium. Next base: position 29,564 of record JAWZYV010014128.1, read on the forward strand.
CATATATCCCTCAAACCGCAGTTTTTCTATACAAACTGCTTATACTTCGGCTGATAATGCTATTAATGTTAATTACACTGGATTACCAACTTAAAATTTTGCAAAACACCAAAATACAGAAAAACATACATTAAAAGTAACCAAAAAAATCATACTTAAAAGTGGAAAATATAATTACCAAACTATAAGAAGCACATAATTATTTTCAATTAAAGCAAATTGAAAAAATGTAAGAAAGAGCTAATATGCTTGAAGCCTTAAGTATACCAGGCAAATCAAATTAGAATTGTGGTATCCTCCTATATGTAACTAAAATAATAGAAAATATTACACTTACCCTGTACTTGTACACACGAAATAATAATAATAATAATAAAAATACTTAAGTAATTCACAAATATATCTACAGCATAAGTAAAGCACGTGCACGCGATATTGCCGAAGTCGTTGGATATTGCAAACTCATTGCTGATAAGAGAAATTGAGATAAGAAGTGCGTTCATATCGGGAAACCGGTACATTATCACTAGGCTTGTTTACCGATAAACCCGAGGAGTTAGGGGAATACAAGACAGAATTGGAGACACGTGTTTCATTCTGCGTTCAAAAATGGGGACTTATGGATTAAGATCATGTTAGATTAAAGCCATTTAAATAAAAATCTATCCTTTTTGTAAACATGGGCATTATATCCTAAATTAAAATATCAAAGTTAAGCTACAACGATTAATATATTTTACGTAGTTTAGGAAACTAATGAATCATTATATTAATTTCTGTGAAACAATTAGCAAAGAGCATTATACTAAAGCATTAAAGCAAATTATTTTTGTTAAGTTTTGATAAATAACAGTAATAAATTATAGGCATTGCAGATGAATGAGTATTCACGTATAAAATAGGTATTAAAATTATTGTTTAAAACAATTTTTAGAATAATAAACTAAAATTTTTATTTAATAAAGTCATAAACTAAAATTATTAATGAAAAATTGTTAATAAATTAAACATATCAAAATTTTTACACTCAGTTTCTTTATATACTTAAATTTTACAAAGATATACTTTTAATAAATTCATAAACTAAAACAATTTTTACAATAATAAACTAAAATATTTATTTAATAAATTCATAAACTGAAATTATTAATGAAAACCTGTTAATAAATTAAACTGATTACTCTAAAAGATAGCTAATCACAACATATATCAGAAAAAAAATATAAGCAATTATAATACCTAGAAAATACCGAACAACACTCTTGTTACATGCGGACAAAACATCTGTTTGCTCGGCTAAAGAATTCTTAGGTACCCGTTGCAGGAGACCTTACCTACGCCCAACCTACAAACTCTACAAATTTAACGGCAACTGGTTTTCTCTTATCAGATATCACAGATCAGATAAGAGATAAGGAAGTGACATGCGCAGAAGACACCTGATAGTGACGTGTGCAAATCTGTGTTGATTTAATATCCGCTAGGTTCGTTGACAGGATGTACATTGAGTGGCAACTCTCTGTAACAGGCTAAGACAAGTTAGATGATGCAATATCTACAGGGTTGAGGAAGTTTTAAGGTAGAGGGCGCTTGGGTAATCACGTGATTTTTTAAAGAATCAGTAAAGACATTTTAGTTAGATAAAGTGGTCAGGTGTGTGTTGCGAGACTCCCTTTACACTGTGTGAGCCTATACTTAAGACGTGTGTTTTAATTGATTTTTCGCCGAGTTTCAAAAATGTCTTTGCTTGAATCGATCGAAAATAACTTTAACATTGAATACACTCCCGAGTTTTATACTCAAAGAGATGCTGATGTGTTGCTGCAAGAAATAATACAATTGCCTATAGATGTAAAGCCTCTGCAAAGTATTGAAAAGAAAATTTCCCCCGAGTTTTATACTGAAAGTGATGTTGACGTGCTACAGCAAGAATTCTTTCAATTACCCCTGCAAAGTAGTGAAAAGAAAATTTCCTCGACCCGTAAAGTAATTACATTTGCTGATGAAGGAATCAATTACAGTTTACCTGGAGCAACAGTCTCTGTTTACTCTTGGATACCCATTTTGCAAAAAATACGTGAAGATCTACAGAAAGTGACAAATTATGAATTTAATATGGTGCAAGTGAACTTTGGCTCTGAAGAACAACCTAAAATTGAAGACGGCAACTACGAAGATTTTAATCTAGACCTATTCTCAGGTGTATGCATTCTAAGTTTTGGATCTAAACGAACTTTGGATTTTAAACCAGCGAACTGTGAAACCACTACCATTAAATTAGAACATGGTTCAATGTGTAAGATATATCCCCCAACCAACAAACTTTTAACGCATGGTATTCCTTCTGAACCTTATGCGACAGACCCGCACATTAACCTTACATTTGCCAAAATGTACATTTATGAGCCTTCCCCGAAAAGGGCAAAGTTGGACAATTGGACGGACGATCTTTACCATAGCTTATATGCTTCTGTAAATAGTGCATGGCACTTGGAAAGACTTATCTACGTTTCACTTCACGATGAAAGAACTGACTTGAAGATACATATTAGACAATTTATTCAGAATGCCCAATTAGACTATATACCAACCGGTCAGGGAGTCGTGATGAACCCTTCCACATGGATCGAATTTATTGTAAAAGTATTAGATTTTAATATAGGTCATAGCAATAGCTCTTTTATTTGTAATAATCAATTATCTGTATTTAATGATGATGGAAAATGCATCTTACAACAAATTTACAAAACCGGAGATTCATTCACGTTAAATCCAATTTCCTTAATACTTTTAAATGATCAAGTAAAAAAACTTTGCGAAATGAGAAATGAAATATTGGAATGCATTTTGAAAACGCTATATACGACGACCCTACCTCATTTAATTTTAAAATTAAAGCCGCAAAAATGTAACAGTGAACCCCATTGCAATTATGATGAGGCTAAACAACAATTAATGGATATAGTACATCAGGAAATTTTTAAAAAAATAGGCCGGGTTCAGGATCATCCTTCACAAAGGATACATACTTGTTCGAATAGAACACATGTTGATGAGCGAGAGGGTCTTATAAGTAGTAAAGCATGGTTTACGGTTGACATGCCATATATTGCAAGAGAGATATGCGAGAAAAAATGCACATGCATTTATGACGGAGAATTTTTTTCAAACATTTTCTTTGAAGACTATATGAAGTATCTTCAAAATGAGCTATTTAATACATATTTTCAACCGTTTTCAGATTTTGCTAATTCCAAGGATGACAAAACATGTGTAATTATGTGATGTTATTGGTGTATAACTAGTATTGCAATTGTAAAAAATATATTAAAACCATTATGTAGAAAAGGTATGCTTGCTTCTACAAAAGTAAGATTTTACTCACTTGTGCATGCTTAGTTATAGAATACTCATTGAAAAGTTATTATTTTCTTAATTGTGTAAATAGTTTGTGTAATTTAAAATATATTTTTGTAAATAAATAAGTCTAAATACGAAAACTTTGTTGTGTTTTCTTTATGTGTACGTGTGTGTTGATTACTTGCAAAATAAAAATCCATAAAATTTTACTGCAGCAAAAAGTGGTAAAGGTAGACATGTTTTAAGATTCTAGTGTTATACTTATCTTTTTTATACACTACAAGGTAAAAAGTTACAAATTTAGCAAAATTTATTGAAGCATGTATTATGGATCATGAATCTAACTACACAGAAATAAAATGTTCTGATTAAAATCATAAACTTAAGTGTGATAGGTAAAACTGCGTTACCTGAGAATTCACAACATTACTATTTTTTTATAAAATGAACTTAGCTAAAAAAGTATTTTTAAATACCGTTCTTAAAAATTATCAAAGTTGTAACTACTAAAAAGAAATAAACAAATTAAAATATAATAAATTAAGTATTTAAAAATATTTGCAAGAAGCACGTTTAGCAAGTTACTAGCTTGCTATTTGTAAAAAATTCTAAGACCGTTATCTTGAAAGTGTAACTGAAATGTACTAAGTTGAATAATTCAATGTTTCTAAAAAGACAATTTCACATATCTAGCACTTCAGAAAAAAATGTATCAAGTTCGTAACATTCTAAAAATACCAAAGTTCAACACTTCAATAAAATTTTCAAAGTACAGATATGTTAGTTTATTTCAAGAACATATTCAACGACTTATCAGAACATAAAATATACCAATGTGCAAAACTTCTAAAAGAAAAAAATACAACTTACAATCTATTAATGCAGTTTACTAAGTATTTTGTAAAATCCTTTACTTGATAATTCTGGAAAATAGTCTAAGTCCCTCACTTTGTATAGACATAAATTATATTACTTTTAATTAGTTATGGTTTACATAAAGATAAATTTATACATCTATGCGAAAATAACTGATTATTTCTATACCACATTTAAATCCATTTCATCAAAAACATGTTAAGCATGCTACTTCTACAAAATTTACAAAGTTCTAATAGCTAAGTTCCTTTCGAGAAATAATTTCATAACTTATGAGAACTCATAAACGTATACAAATCAAAAGTATACTTAGTTTGAACAAGTAACATGTATAAAAGTAAGAGCATATTTATTTAAAATTTGTAAGCATAACCATCTTAATCAGTAAAATGTGTAACATGTGCACTTAGTTGATATTTCTTATAAAAATATTCAAGCCCATTACTTAAAAAAAATTACAAAAATATGCTAAGTTAATACTCTAATGTTTTAAAAACATAGTGTCTGATTTAAAATATTCTGTTACTTCAAGTAAAATGTGGTAAGATCTTTACATTAAAGAACACCTTAAAAAATCTTTATTTAAAAATACTAAGTTTCTTTATCTCACTTAACTTTTTTTTGAAAAACCTGTAAAATCGATTAAGTTATAAAATTATGCAGACAAACTTTTTTAGCTAAGTTCATTTTATAAAAAAATAGTAATGTTGTGAATTCTCAGGTAATGCAGTTTTACCTATCACACTTAAGTTCATGATTTTAATCAGAACATTTTATTTCTGTGTAGTTAGATTCATGATCCATAATACATGCTTCAATAAATTTTGCTAAATTTGTAACTTTTTACCTTGTAGTTTATAAAAAAGATAAGTATAACACTAGAATCTTAAAACATGTCTACCTTTACCACTTTTTGCTGCAGTAAAATTTTATAGATTTTTATTTTGCAAGTAATCAACACACACGTACACATAAAGAAAACACAGAAAAGTTTTCGTATTTAGACTTATTTATTTACAAAAATATATTTTAAATTACACAAACTATTTACACAATTAAGAAAATAATAACTTTTCAATGAGTATTCTATAACTAAGCATGCACAAGTGAGTAAAATCTTACTTTTGTAGAAGCAAGCATACCTTTTCTACATAATGGTTTTAATATATTTTTTACAATTGCAATACTAGTTATACACCAATAACATCACATAATTACACATGTTTTGTCATCCTTGGAATTAGCAAAATCTGAAAACGGTTGAAAAAATGTATTAAATAGCTCATTTTGAAGATACTTCATATAGTCTTCAAAGAAAAGGTTTGAAAAAAATTCTCCGTCATAAATGCATGTGCATTTTTTCTCGCATATCTATCTCTCTGTCAATATACGGCATGTCAACCGTAAACCATGCTTTACTACTTATAAGACCCTCTCGCTCATCAACATGTGTTCTATTCGAACAAGTATGTATCCTTTGTGAAGGATGATCCTGAACCCGGCCTATTTTTTTTAAAATTTCCTGATGTACTGTATCCATTAATTGTTGTTTAGCCTCATCATAATTGCAATGGGGTTCACTGTTACATTTTTGCGGCTTTAATTTTAAAATTAAATGAGGTAGGGTCGTCGTATATAGCGTTTTTAAAATGCATTCCAATATTTCATTTCTCATTTCGCAAAGTTTTTTTACTTGATCATTTAAAAGTATTAAGGAAATTGGATTTAACGTGAATGAATCTCCGGTTTTGTAAATTTGTTGTAAGATGCATTTTCCATCATCATTAAATACAGATAATTGATTATTACAAATAAAAGAGCTATTGCTATGACCTATATTAAAATCTAATAGTTTTACAATAAATTCGATCCATGTGGAAAGGTTCATCACGACTTCCTGACCGGTTGGTATATAGTTTAATTGGCATTCTGAATAAATTGTCTAATATGTATCTTCAAGTCAGTTCTTTCATCGTGAAGTGAAACGTAGATAAGTCTTTCCAAGTGCCATGCACTATTTACAGAAGCATATAAGCTATGGTAAAGATCGTCCGTCCAATTGTCCAACTTTCCCCTTTTCGGGGAAGGCTCATAAATGTACATTTTGGCAAATGTAAGGTTAATGTGCGGGTCTGTCGCATAAGGTTCAGAAGGAATACCATGCGTTAAAAGTTTGTTGGTTGAGGGATATATCTTACACATTGAACCATGCTCTAATTTAATGGTAGTGGTTTCACAGTTCGCTGGTTTAAAATCCAAAGTTCGTTTAGATCCAAAACTTAGAATGCATACACCTGATGATAGGTCTAGATTAAAATCTTCGTAGTTGCCGTCTTCAATTTTAGGTTGTTCTTCAGAGCCAAAGTTCACTTGCACCATATTAAATTCATAATTTGTCACTTTCTGTAGATCTTCACATATTTTTTGCAAAATGGGTATCCAAGAGTAAACAGAGACTGTTGCTCCAGGTAAACTGTAATTGATTCCTTCATCAGCAAATGTAATTACTTTACGGGTCGAGGAAATTTTCTTTTCACTACTTTGCAGGGGTAATTGAAAGAATTCTTGCTGTAGCACGTCAACATCACTTTCAGTATAAAACTCGGGGGAAATTTTCTTTTCAATACTTTGCAGAGGCTTTACATCTATAGGCAATTGTATTATTTCTTGCAGCAACACATCAGCATCTCTTTGAGTATAAAACTCGGGAGTGTATTCAATGTTAAAGTTATTTTCGATCGATTCAAGCAAAGACATTTTTGAAACTCGGCGAAAAATCAATTAAAACACACGTCTTAAGTATAGGCTCACACAGTGTAAACGGAGTCTCGCAACACACACCTGACCACTTTATCTAACTAAAATGTCTTTACTGATTCTTTAAAAAATCACGTGATTACCCAAGCGCCCTCTACCTTAAAACTTCCTCAACCCTGTAGATATTGCATCATCTAACTTGTCTTAGCCTGTTACAGAGAGTTGCCACTCAATGTACATCCTGTCAACGAACCTAGCGGATATTAAATCAACACAGATTTGCACACGTCACTATCAGGTGTCTTCTGCGCATGTCACTTCCTTATCTCTTATCTGATCTGTGATACCTGATAAGAGAAAACCAGTTGCCGTTAAATTTGTAGAGTTTGTAGGTTGGGCGTAGGTAAGGTCTCCTGCAACGGGTACCTAAGAATTCTTTAGCCGAGCAAACAGATTTTTTGTCCGCATGTAACAAGAGTGTTGTTCGGTATTTTCTAGGTATTATAATTGCTTATATTTTTTTTCTGATATATGTTGTGATTAGCTATCTTTTAGAGCAATCAGTTTAATTTATTAACAGGTTTTCATTAATAATTTCAGTTTATGAATTTATTAAATAAATATTTTAGTTTATTATTGTAAAAATTGTTTTAGTTTATGAATTTATTAAAAGGATATCTTTGTAAAATTTAAGTATAGAAAAAAACTGAGTGTAAAAATTTTGATATGTTTAATTTATTAACAATTTTTCATTAATAATTTTAGTTTATGACTTTATTAAATACAAATTTTAGTTTATTATTCTAAAAATTGTTTTAAACAATAATTTTAATACCTATTTTATACGTGAATACTCATTCATCTGCAATGCCTATAATTTATTACTGTTATTTATCAAAACTTAAAAAAAATAATTTGCTTTAATGCTTTAGTATAATGCTCTTTGCTAATTGTTTCACAGAAATTAATATAATGATTCATTAGTTTCCTAAACTACGTAAAATATATTAATCGTAGTAGCTTAACTTTGATATTTTAATTTAGGATATAATGCCCATGTTTACAAAAAGGATAGATTTTTATTTAAATGGCTTTAATCTAACATGATCTTAATCCATAAGTCCCCATTTTTGAACGCAGAATGAAACACGTGTCTTCAATTCTGTCTTGTATTCCCCTAACTCCTCGGGTTTATCGGTAAACAAGCCTAGTGATAATGTACCGGTTTCCCGATATGAACGCACTTCTTATCTCAATTTCTGTTATCAGCAATGAGTTTGCAATATCCAACGACTTCGGCAATATCGCGTGCACGTGCTTTACTTATGCTGTAGATATATTTGTGAATTACTTAAGTATTTTTATTATTATTATTATTATTTCGTGTGTACAAGTACAGGGTAAGTGTAATATTTTCTATTATTTTAGTTACATATAGGAGGATACCACAATTCTAATTTGATTTGCCTGGTATACTTAAGGCTTCAAGCATATTAGCTCTTTCTTACATTTTTTCAATTTGCTTTAATTGAAAATAATTATGTGCTTCTTATAGTTTGGTAATTATATTTTCCACTTTTAAGTATGATTTTTTTGGTTACTTTTAATGTATGTTTTTCTGTATTTTGGTGTTTTGCAAAATTTTAAGTTGGTAATCCAGTGTAATTAACATTAATAGCATTATCAGCCGAAGTACTTTAAGCAGTTTGTATACAAAAACTGCGGTTTGAGGGATATATGGTGAAAAAGCTTTCTACAAGTGGCAGCTGGGAGGGAATTTAGAGATAATGTGTTTTAAATCATTACTCTATTTTCCTAACTTGCTAGCCTAGTTTCGATGCAAGAAATTTGCCGAGAGTCTAGAAGATTTAGCACGATGTCCCTTCACGTAAGTAAAAACCTTGTATTTTTTTAGTTCAAGTAATGATAACTCTTTGCGATTAAAACTACCATTTTATCTAAGTAGATGAAAGATATTTTATGTACATGCGGTATAAAACTGTGCATGCAATTGTGGTAAAACGCATCTCCAATTTTTATTTCCTATAGTTCATCTTTCTAACAATAGTACTATCTAGTCTAAAAGTTTGTGCTAGTTATGCTCACCTTTCTATAAAATATGATAAGTGCATCAATAAAAGACCTCTAAAAAAGGTCCGTACTTGTATAAAATTATGCTTCCATAGTAAAACTGAATTTAGTGTTGCACATAAACAATCTAACTCGTATCGTATTGAAATTCTATAAATCATGTTACTCTACTTGTGATATACAGTAAAAAAGTTTTGTAGGATTACTAAAAATGGAATTTTTTCTGTAATTGATCTATAGAAAATATAAACTAGTATAATCGCTGTCTAAAATTTATCAAAAATGTGTTGGTAAGAAAAAATGTTTAGATAAATACTTTGTTTGTTTGTTTGTGTTTTAAGGCAAACCTGCACGCGGGGTATCTGCCTAGGATGAGGGGTGCCTTGGTAGGAGGACTTTCTAAGGGGTTCTAACGCATATTCATACATTTCGTATACAAAAACTTGAGTTTTTTTGGATATATAGTTAAAGTGATTTTCTCGCAATAGAATATAAGACTATATCATTATTTGTAAAAATCTTTCTATGGTATAATTTTCTCACTTGCCTAACAGTAGATTAAATGTGTAGAAAATGTATGGGTATCCTAAACCTTACTTTAATATTCTAGTAAACTTACTTATTAAATATAGACTATAGAAAAAATTAGCTAAAAATTAAAACACTTGATTATTTTTTTTTCTTGATAAATTAAAAACACTTGATTAAAATTTTTTCTTGATAAATTAAAAACACTTGATTAAAATTTTTTCTTGATAAATTAAAAACATATGATTAAAATTTTTTCTTGATAAATTAAAAACATATGATTAAAAAAATATTTGTAGTAAAATTATATAACTTAAAATTAAAACTTGGTTAAAAAATAAAAATTAATTAACTCTTGATTAAAAATAAATTTAGAAAATTATTTAACTTAAAATTAAAACTTGGTTAAAAAATAAATTAACTCTTGATTAAAAAATAATTGTTGTAACATTATTTAACTTAAAATTAAAACTTGGGTAAAAATCTCTTAAGAAAAAGAAAATGTTTAGATAAAAAAGTTCATACACTATCTAAATCATTATTTGTAAAAACTATAGGTACTAAAATCGTTCTATGGCATAATTTTCTCACTTCCCTAACAGTAGAAGAAATTTGTAGAAAATGTATGGGTATCCTCAACCCTACTTTAATATTCTAGTAAACTGTTACTTCTTAAATATATGCTATAATCTTAAACGGTATACAAAAATTAGGTAAACATTAGAAGTATGTATTAAGCAACATTTATTCAATTTGCATTGGTTCTATTACTAAATGGTAAAGAAAACTAAATAAATAAAAAAATAAACTTCGAAAAATTAATCAAAGTCCCAATTCATTTTTAAAACTAAAGTATAACACAATACACCTGCAATTTTATACCTGAAGGATTCTCGGCCTAATGGTTTAAGCCAACAATCATTAGCCTATGAATTCTTTTGCGTTCAAATCTGAAAAATTTTCCAAGTCCCCTTATTTCAAAAATATCTTAATGTCTGAAAACATTACAAGTCCCCTTATTTGAAAAATATGTCACAATCTGAAAAAAATTACAAGTCCCCTTATTTGAAAAAAAAAAAGGAAAAAAAAAATTCTTATCAACCCTTCGAACATCCGGTCAACTTCCTCTCCCCACATCCGGTCCGACCACGCCCCCTTCCCCGCTCAGCCTAGGGAAAGCAGTTATACAGTTGCCCACGGCTGCCCACAATTAACATGGGCTGCCCCTGAGGTGAACGAACATTTATCTACCACTACTGTGTGTCCATGAAATGCAGCTTTTTTGTCAATCTTGTAGCTCTCGTATAATTGTTTGTGATCCTGCACAATGCTAAGCAGTTTTGCCTTTAGCATGTCATCACTCCAGAGTACGTTTTTTTGTGTGAACCATGCTTGTATATCTACTTTCTTGGTAGCACTTGATGGAATTTGCTCTACATGAATTGAATGATATGGAGCATTATCCATAACAATTATACTTCGGGGCTGGAGTTCAGGCAGAAGTTTTTTTTCAAGGCTTTAAAAATTTCTGCGGATCCTTTAACACACCCGTCTTCATTTCCAGCCCCGATTATAATTAATCTCGTCCCTTTACCTGACGGTGCTTTTAGTCCAGTTGACAGGCCATTTAAAAAGGCATGTCTCTTGGATTTCACACTTGAGTCTTGCCACACACGTTCCTTGGTGTACCCTGCATTTACCCACGTTTTATCTGTATAGTAAATTTTTCGGCCTTCGGAACGGTAACGTAGCATTGTTCTCAAATACTGATGACGCCATTTCAGTATATCATCACGTTCTATCAGCATCGAAGAACGGCTTCTCTTTTTATATTCAAATCCCAAATCTTTCATCAAGCTCCTGACGCATGTGATTCGGAGATTTGGAAGATCTTCATCTTCGTTTATAGCGGCCATTACTTTTTGGGCAGTGGGCATCTCATTTTTGAAGGAAAAAAATGCACTTTTCTACGAATTGCCGTTTTTGTGAAATCATCATAAATTTGAAGCCTTCGTTGTGTAGCCTCTTTTAAAGGCCGCTTTTTCCCGGGAGTAGATAGAGTCCCGCTCTTCCTTATTTCTGTTTTCATTCGGTAAATACTAACCGACGAAACACCAGTTAATTCAGAACAGAGTTGAACAATTTCATTTTCTGATTTTGACTGATGTTGCTCTCTGAGTTTAGTGTACACATTTAAGACAATAACCTTAGCAGAGCTTCTTAAGGGTTTTTCAGCTTTATGAGGCTGGAAAGTGAAAGAAAACGAATTAGCAGAGGAAGCCATTACGAAAATACAAGGAAAACGACGACAATAAGAAATCACTCCTCAGCTCGGAGACAGGAGAAAAGATAAGAATGTGGAATTGCGCGGGGGTGGTGGGAGCATTTTGGAGGAACGGGGGTTACCAGGTCATTGTAAAAACAACGGTCAAGACTGAATTTTCCGCCAAGAGTGTGAAAGTTCTAATTGGTGGAGTGCGTTGAATGGGGATGTACAGCTGCTGAAAAAAAAAAGTCCCACTTGCTCTTTATTTCGCCGTCGTTCGTCGTACAGTAAAGTTATATATATCATTCGTTTGCAAATAACGCGTACTTTAATTTACTATTAATTTAATTTGCATAAGGGGCCGTCTTCATATTTAATTCTGTATCAACTTCGTTTTTCTCTAAGGCAATCCCATATTTTGACTTTATTAAACGAAAGAAAACCTTCAAATTACCCTAAATATAAATTTTCACCAATTTTCTACGATAATTTCCGGAGATATTGCGAATTCATTTTTGCGCGTTTTTAAGGGACTTTCTGCAAATTGAAAAACGCTATTTGTAGGTTCCGAACTTTTCGCCTTTCATTAATTTCGCTCGTGAGAGTTAAAAGAAATTGTTATTTTCAAGGAAAATATTGTTTCCATCTCTCTTAAAGTTTTTTGTACTAAGAATATCAAAGGTAGAATAGAATATTTAGTCTGTGGTCCAAATGACCCGTGAGTTCATAACTTCCTTGGTTCGTACACATGATTTAAGGGGAAAATTCAAAATGATTGCTCAGGATTTTGAAAATCTGTGTAATTTTGAAATTGTTATTGAGTATTTCCGTTGATGGTTCTCTTAGACAGGTGAAATGTTGGCAGGGGTTAGAGGCTGCTCTCTGCTCTTCTGACTACAAGCTTGAATATTACTCAGCTATGGTCGAACTTGAAGAATTATTTCCTGATAGAAAATTTATTTGTTTGAATTTCATGTAAAAAACGCAACTCCTTTTTTGCCGACCCAATATTATCACCGTGTTTGTTATTTCACTTTCTTCGTTTAATACTATATCGTCAGCAATGTGCAATATTCTTCAGACTTTTGGCGGTATTTTAATTTATAGTTAGATGAAAATTAAGACAGAAAAGCGTGATTTTGAATGTTTGATAAAGTTTGGGGAAGTCCAAAGACCTAATGTTTCCGATATTAAAATAGGTCACATTCACGCCTGGAAAGTTGAGGATGTTAGTTTTTCAGAAATAGGACTTTGTATTAGAAGACATACATCTACTGCATCTAATTCTATACCTGGAAAATATTTTATTTGGGGGAATATGGTAGTGGATACAATAGACGCTTTATAGAATCACCATCAAACTGTAAATACCTCTAATTTATTTGCTTCAAAATTTGATATTTTTTAATACCGCTATCTATTACTGTGTTTTTGCACAAAAGAAATCTAATTTACGTTTATTTTATGAAATTTTCAAAAAATTTTCACTTAATAAATTTATATATGGTCCCTTAACTCATGAAAATAACACATTTTATTTAATATAAATTAAACTACTGAACGTAAAAATTTGAAATTTTGCACAGCCGTGTAATATTAATTTCTGCATCTATTTCCATCGAAATTTGGCTAGGTCGCTGTTCATAATTTTTTTGAATATTAATTTAATAATTCATAATTCATATTAATACTTTATTAAAAATCATAATAACATTAAATTATGTTTGGGTCGTTTAGTTCTAATAGTACGAATAAAAATCAGCTTCTTACTACCTATATTATATGAGATATGAATTGAAGTATGAAAAAATATTTTAACATAGGGGGAGGGGGATTTTGGGTGCTCATAACTCACTCATTTTCTGTCCAAATTTATTAAAAATTGGTGTCCAGGGTTAAAATTAGCTAAATTTTTGAAATATGAAGTGAAATCTAGGGGTTGCTATTGAGAAAAAAAAAGTTGGTGCGAATTTTAATATGTAGATGGCCCCTTATGCAATTTTTATGCATAGCAAATTAAAGTGTACGTCAATCGTAAACGATTGGTATCTGTAACTTTGCTGTACGACGAACGACGGCCGAAAAAAGTACAAGTGGGACTTTTTTTTTTCCGCAGCTGTACGAGCGGTTTATTGTTAACTCCTAAAAATTGCAAATTTTTCTATACTAACTGCACATACAAGCAGTAGCTTGTAAAATTGAGAATCACTGGAAGGATTTTAGACAAAAAATTGAAAACTAATGTTTTAAAATCCGCAAAAATGTGCGAATTATATATTTTCGCGGATTCACACTTCACTCTACCTTTGCTAATGCTGTCAGGTTAGGGACGATTCTACTATAGACATATTTCAAATGCAATTACAAACAAAATGAACTTAAATAAAGCACTAGCTCTGGGCTATGGGTCCCAGGTAGCAGGCATACGTTGGGGCAACGTTGAAATGAAACGTTGGCTTACGGTTATCCAACGGTTGGCAACTGGTTATTTCTTACGTTGGGCCAACGTACGCTCTAACGTTTTGCCAACATATTTCTAATCGTTGGGCTAACGTATTAATGCATACGTTATGTTAACGTATAAATGCATACGTTGGGTTAACGTGTAAATGAATACAATGGGGCAGCGTAAAATCTGTATGTTGTCACTCTATTATCCAACTGTTGGAAAATTGGTTATTTTTAACATTTAGCTATCATAATTGTTAACCGTTACATTTATAAGCTAGTTTCATATGTTAGGTCAGTGCAGAAAGCTAATGTTGGATAATTATATTAGAAGAATATTTAACAAATTGATGTGCTATTTCATAACATTTCTATAGATATATGAAAAACTATCAAATTTGAAATTAAAGTTTTTAATTATTTTACTAACAGCAAATGCATTGACGGATTCAGATAAGTTTTAAGGGACGGCAGATATGTAGAACGAAGCATATTATCAAATAGTCACATTTTTTCTTTCATCAAATATGGTTCCACCTCAACAGTGGGTTTCTGTGCGCTTAGGAGGAGGGCGAGCGGACACCCCACCCCCCCCTAAAAAGTACTTTTGTCGACAAAATCGTCAGTTGCCAAAGGACTGTCAGTAAATTTCAGCTTTAATCACCAATCTGTAAAATGCTCAGTGTATAAATTACCAGTTCTGCCGACAGTTTAGTTATACTATATCATGAACATAGTCTTGTTGCGATTTTCATTTTAGTGATTTTTGTGCCAGTAAACAAGTCCCTTTTGTCCCCTCAAGCCAACTTCATTCCAGATCATGTAATGTAGTGTGTATTTAAGGCAAACATGCACATTAAGTATCTGCCTGGGGTGGTGGGTGCCTCGGGCGAAAGACTTTTAGGGGATTTAATGCGTATTCACGCTACATCTGGAGGAAACCGCCCAAGAGGCCAGAAAATTGGTGTATATTTTTGAAAGCATATTGGTATATATCGTCAGACCATTTTGTCTTTACACCCCCCTCCCTCCCAACATTTTTGCTTAAAACCGGCTCTAGTCCCGTCACTAACAGAAATGTGTTATTTTCAAATAGTAAACGATCTGTCAAGTTACAAACATATATTAATCTGTAGAAAACTAACCTATTTTGCACGATGAGGAAAATTAATATTGCAGGTGCAACTAATGAACTGTTAAAATAAAAGGAGGGGGGAGAGATCGGAAGCAGGAAAATATTTAGAAGGTCCTTTCAGAAGGTATCTTTTACAGTTTTAGAGAACCAGGACGGCAGGCAAACGAAAATCATAAAAACTTTTCGAATTAATTAAAAGAAAAAACATATAACGTTAAAGGAAAGAATGCTTATTTTTGAAATACACTCATGTCCATAAATTAAGGATAATTTAGAATCACACAGAAATTGATCTCTAAAATAAAAATTTCACCTGTGGAATGATCACACACATGTTGTAGAAGAATATGCAAATTACAGGAAACCACCAGATGGCGTGGATGGTACGTCACAATGACGAGAGTGTAAGAGAGGGGTATATAAGGAATGGTGGCAAAGAAGTAAAATTGTTCACAAGCGCTGTGAAAGACTTTCAGTGCAAAAACCGCATAGTTTTGGCACAAAGGAGGCATTTGGATGATGTTTTACGTGGCAGAATTATCGGACGACTGGAATGTGGACGTACCCAACTGGAAGTATCCGAGGAACTTGGAATCGCCCAGAGTGTCATCTCCAGGTTTTGGCAACGATTCCAAGATGATGGTAATGTGAGTAGACGTTACAGCACAGGTCGCCCCCGAGTTACAACGCCGAATGACGACCCTATTTGGCAGTTACTGCCAAAAGAAACAGACGGAGTACAGCATCAGACCTGTCTCGTCAGCTCTCTTCAGCTACCGGTACGACAGTTTCAAGGCAGACCGTGTACAGACGCTTAGGGCACATTGGTCTATATGCTCGTAGGCCTGTCAGATGTGTTCCACTTACCGCAACTCACTGTCGCCTGCGATTAACCTGGAGTAGAGAGCATGCATTGTGGACACCGCAACAGTGGTCTTGTGTGATGTTTTCCGACGAGTTCAGGTTTAGTTTGGAGTCTGATTCTCGCCGGACATTCATCTGGAGAGCGCCAGGTACCCGTTACCGCCAAGAGAACCGAAAGACACCGTTACGGTGGTGCAGGATGGCTCGTTTGGGGAGGAATTATTCTTGGTTCCAGAACTGACCTGCATGTTCAGAGTGTAACGATGACAGGCCACATCTATCGGGATGTCATTCTGGAACAACATCTACGTTTGTTTCGGGGCGCCATGGGTGCTGAATTTGTGTTTATGGATGACAACGCCCGTCCTCACCGTGCAAACATTGTAGACGAATGCTTTCAATCGGAGGATATCATCCGTATGCATTGGCCAGCATACTCACCGGACTTAAATCCAATAGAGCATGTGTGGGATATGCTTGGCCGACAAATTGCAGCCCGTCAACACCCTCCCACCTGTCTATCGGAACTTCGGAGTGCATTGCTTGATGAGTGGTGTAATATTCCCCAAGATCAGATTGATCATTTGATACTCAGCATGCCTAGGCGTTGTCAGGCCTGTATTGCATCGTCCGGGAGACATACTCCGTATTAACCATCCTACTAACCATGTTATACTGTTTTTTGTAAATAGGTTCTTTTTTGAAATTTGGTCAAGGGAGTAAAACTTGCAATTTTTATTAATTATGTCAAACATATAGCATCTTTTTTTGCTCTTTACTTTTTGTTTAATAAATAGACTTTACAAATAAGTCAAATTTGTTTTGCTTCTTTCTCTTTCTTTGCCTGAACTTCATTATCCTTAATTTATGGACATGAGTGTATGATTCACATCCCTCCTTCTCCTTTGACAGTTACTTTTGTAAAGTGTCCCTCAAAACCTCTGAAAATTTACTCCATTGAAACTTTTGTAAGGAGGCTTAATCTCTTTTTTTTTTTGGACTATATTCCGTATACCGTTTCAGATACGGTGTTGTATACGATGTTGTACCGTATACGGTGCTTGTTTACATATCAATTTTTTTGTTTACAAATCATTGGCGAACAATCTGACGCTAGAGTGAGCGATGCACCGCCAAAATGAAGTTAACTTGCCGGTGGTAGTTAACCATAAAGAATACGTGTTTCGTCAGGTTTGAGAATTTGAAATTGTTTCTGTTATTGATGGAAGGGAATGAAATGTGTTATATTAATACATGAAACGAATTTGTGCGTGTTTGTTAGAAATATAGTGTGATATAAAGCTAAATAAAAGAAAGTATGCTGATGTTACGTTATAAGCTGGTGGGTGTTGGGGACATTTCTGAGCGCTTATTTAAAAAAATATAAAGGTAAGTGCTCTTTTTAACGAATCTTTGCAATGTTTAAGGTTTTTAATGTGAATTTTAAATGGATATTTGATGTGTGTATGTTTTCGTAAGTGCTATATACGTGCTATTCTAAAACTACCGACTTTCTAAGAGGTGTACAACTAGGTTGTTGAATCCACCGTATTTTTTTGAGTTGAAAACGGGCCAGTGTTTGCCCAGTTTACATTAGCTGTACAACTAAGTTGCTTAATTCACTGTTGTTTTTTTAGTTAAAAACGGTCCACTGGTTGCGTAGTTTACATAGCTGTACAACTGGGTTGCTGAATCCACTGAGGTTTTTTTAGTTAAAAACGATCCACTGGTTGCATAGTTTACATAACTGTACAACTAAGTTGCTTAATCCACTGTATTTTTTTTAGTTAAAAACCGTCCACTGTTTGCTGATTTTAAATTGCCTGTTACTGAATTTGCAGGCGTTCTTTTAGTTAAATATGGACGTTGTATTTTGTTTTAATGTTTTTGTAAGTGGAATATATGTGCAATTTTAATGCGTTAAAATACTTTGCTGATCGTGCAAAATGGTTGGCGACAGTCGCTGGAGCTTGGCGGTTGCCAAGCTCCAGCGGCTGTCGCCGTGTTTACATGGGGTGCGCACAGGCTTGTATGATTTTACCTTTTTTTAAAAATATTCATGTGGGGAAATCCAATAGGAGTATAAAGTCACTGGAGAATGTCACAGAAATCATTCTTTACTAAAATATTTATATATTATTTTTTACATTTATTTCAATTTACGTAATTTTTTAGATTCTTAATGTTTAGTTTGCCCGAATAAAATTGGTATGGTATACAATGACATTTCATAGTTCTATTTTCATTTTCAGTTAACTGTAGATATTGACTGCAAAGTAAAAGAAAAAAATATTGCATGTGTAATGCATATGCATTACGCATTCAATATCAACGCATGCAAGTATCGCAAGAACGCATGCAAGTATCAACACACGGGTGTATCTAAATTATCTGACTATGAGAAAGATATCAGTACAACAGAATGTATTAGTGATGCTGCTTACACGCTATAGCACATAAAATGAAAAAAGTCGTTGATGGTACGCAAAAAAAAGTTACGACGCGTCCTGCATAATTACCATTACACAAAATTTTGAAAAAAAAAAGAAAAAGAGAGAGAGAGAGAGAGAGAGAGAGAACTTTTTTTTTCCATAGCGCATCCTTCCTCTAATGCAAAAAATAGAATGTCTGAAGAAAAGTTTTAAAAAATTAGTATTGATTTCAGTTCAGGGACCTGAACTCTCAGTTACAGCCTATTACTTAAAGAGCTACTGATATTTTTCATTCAACTAAAATATGCAGAAGAGACTTGTCAAAGCAATAAAAATGTTTTTTCTTAAAGTACTCTCAAAGAGTATTTGATTGCATATAGATCATGTATTTTTCTCCATAAAATTTGAGTCCTGTAGCATATGACAGGTGTAGATAGAAAAATCTCTTCTAAAACAATAAATAAATAACAAAATGAAGTTGATAAATATAGATATATATATGATCTGTAAAGTACTATAACACATTTGTAAAACATTAAAATAACTGAATTCTTAAAACTGTAAAATATTTTACACATACCTTTAACAGCAAAACAATTTTGATGCACAAATTTAAATCCTTGTTGTTGATTAACCTCTGTCAACCAACAAGATTTCAAAATTGAAGTAGTGTTAGTTTAATAACTACTTCTAAATCTGAAATCTCATTAGTCATTATAATCTTGCAAAATGTAAGCACGGCTCAAGTTGATTTTTTTTCAGAATAAACTTATTAGGAGAAAACAATTGGGTCCAATTTTACCTTCTCGACTGTTGTACAACTATGAGCAAATAAAACTTTATTATTAATCTGTCTAGCATTGTTTAGTAATCCAAAAACGCATCTTTTAATAAGCACTGTGCAATTATTATATATTTATTACCATAGCTGCATAGTAAGTTGTTTGTTTACATACTTTGAAGATCGGTAGGCTTATAGACAATCGAACTATAATCAATGCATCAATAATAATAGTTATCGTGATTCAAATTACTTCGAACCTATGCAACGAATAAAATTCACAGAAATATAGCTGAAAAAATAAATATTCGTTTCAGATTTCAACTATCAATCACTTTATAAATGTGTATCAACACATCATAACAAGCAATGGCGGAAACGGAACGGACATGAATCTATCGCTTCCCGGTTTCCTGAATGTGTGTCTCTGCGCATGCGCAATCGTCGTTGTTAAGCTACGGTTATCCAACACAACATTCAGCCATCGGATGGTCAACGATTGTTTACCAACGGTTGCCCAACACAACATTCAGCCATCAAATGGCCAACGGTTGTTTACCTACGGTTGCCCAACACAACATTCAGCCATCCGATGGCCAACGTTTGTTTGCCTACGGTTGCCCAACACAACATTAAACCATCCGATGGCCAACGGTTGTTTACCCACCGTTTGCCATCACAACCTTTAGCCAACAGAATACCGACATTTCCATATGGACATCCAACGTTTGCCCAACGGGTTCTTTTCCGTTATCTCGGAGCCAGCCAAATTTGGCGATTTTTTCCCGGCAGTAGAGGGCGATGCTTGGCGACAATATTTTCTGTTAACCCATCCTCGTTTGCGCGGCGATCTTCATTTTTTTTTTGGTAACCCGGATTCTTAATGCGTAGTACAAGCGCTACTGTTTCAAAAGGAAAGCAAAACAAATAATGCGACGTACTGATTATACTAATTTCCGAGTGTGTTGTTAATTGATACGTAAACGTGTATACTGAAACGTGCGGCGAGCTTGTTTTTTTTTACTAACGTTGCTTCTGTGTCCGTAGTATGTTAGCTTGTGTTTGAATAGTAAAGGATAACGTATTTTTCTGTTTTGTATTCGTCAACATTTTTGATTTATTAATCTTGCGTAGGCCGAGAGCAGTTTTGTATCCTTCCGCGATCTTGTTGTTGTATTGATGTATAAACGTGCGAAGCCATATTTACTTCAGTTTAGGTTAGTGTTGCTTTTACATATATATTTGTATAAATATGAATTAATAGGAAATGTGGCGACGAATGTAGATGATAAAATAAGTTTTTGGCAGAGTTGTTAAAGGAATTGTTTTGTAAAGTGTGAATACCGCCATGTGAATTTTGAAATTGTGTGTCTTCATAGTTTGAGCTTCAAATTGAAACGTTTGGAATTTGCAAGAAGAAGCTGAAAATGTGAGTATGTTTTAACATATTTCGATTTGTGCATAATTGCCGATATTTCGATTTGTGTAGAATCTTCAGGATATAGAAATTGCTGAATGCAATTAGTATAGCAGTCAAACCGCCTTGCACATGCTCGGTGTGTCAATGAACTTGTTAAAAAGAGAATCCCGTAGGTAATCTCGTTGTCGTATTGTGTCGATATTTAAAATATTCATTGGTTTGAAACTTATCGTTTTAGTTTTATAACAGTAATACGTTTTATGAATTGTTCATATTATGATTTAACATTCATTGAAATTTTTCGTATGTAATGGTGAGTCTATTTTGTATGTTTACATTTTTAACTTTGTATTTTCTGTTAAAATGTTTGTTTTGTAGGCATTGAAAATGTTTAAGGCGAAATAAATATCCGGTAGGTAATTGCGGACAGGAAAAATCGCCTAAAAACATCGTAGCTACTTGGCGACAAAAAAAAAGTTGCCAAAAAACATCGGAGCTACTTGGCGACAAAAAAGTCGCCAAATTTGGGTGGTATCGAGATAACGGAAAAGTACCACCCAACGTAACAACCTTGTGCCAACCACGTGCCAACAATAACCCAACGTATGTGTGCTAGTTGGGGTACGTTAAAAAATAAATAAGATAAAAAATTCAAAAGAGGCAAAATTTCCCTTAAAATGTTAAAATCGCAGTTTAAAATTAATAGAAAAACACTCAAATAAACCCACTACCTCCCCCCCCCCCCGCCCCTCCCGAGATTCATTCAGTTTTAATATCTTCAAAACACACAAAATTTACACTACTAAAAACAGAATAAAATCAAAACTCACCACAAACAACCCAATAATCCTTATATATGGATTCATATTAAACCTAAGAATTGTACCCAGAAAAATGTCACCTTCGAAAAAATGGCATAGAACAAAATATTCTGCCGGCGACTGATGAATACAACTCACTGAATTATCAAAATGAGACAGCTCGATTGAAAAGACAAAATAAGAAGTTCTTTTATCCTCATTTAAATATTTATTTTACAAACATCATCAAGGGCCTACCATGTAGAGAGGTTTCATTTGGTTGCCCTACTTGTACGATAAAGTTTTACTTTTGTAAAAGAAATAAAACATTAGTGTACTTAAGTTTTAATTTTTTTGGGGGGTGGGGGTGGGGGGTGGGAGGTGGGGGGTGGGAGGTGGGGGGAAATTCACACGTATTCTATACCATCATCTAGCATAATCCACACACCAGAAGACGAAAAGTGTGGTGTGGGTAATTATGTCCTCTTTTCTATGAAAGTAGACTTTGTCGATAACATTCAACAATTTCCGATGAGTAAAACTAAAAAGCTTTTAATTAGTTTTTAAAGATTCATGTTAAATAAGAAGAGGGACAGCCTGGGGCACGATAAATCCCGAAATTTGAATTTTTGTTAATAAAGATCAAGGCTTTGGTGAAACATTTTTGTACCTCCCGAAATATATTTTGCTACGTATTTAAATGGAGGTATGGGTAACAGTATTCATATTTTCGTTGCTTATATATGCTTACTGGGAAAACATACCATACAAAAATGTTCTTAAAGTGGCAATGGCAGTTTCTCTATGGTCGTAAAATCATTCCTTTCTTAGAAAAACGGTCTCCCGTTTCAGTTAACCTGAGTCCAAACTTCCTACGTCAGTTTCATATTTAAAATATTACTCTTCACTAAAGTGTATCATATCACATATAATAATAATAACTTCTCCTACTTCTTTCTCATCTTATCTTTTGCTAAAAAACTGTAATTAGTTATTGACAAAACTAAAATAGGAAATTTGGCTATTACACTAGTACTTTTTTCAGTGGGTGTACGTTTAAAAAAAGACTGCGACACTTCTATTCGTAGCTTATACTGTTAGCAATTATGTGTTTACTGTTGAAAAATGCCTTTTCAATCGCGCTTCTTTGGATAAAGTTTCAAACAATTTATTTCAAACTCTTACTTCTCTCGATTTTTCGCTGACTTCAAACAATTAACACTTTGCAGTCTGCATGTTTCGTAAAAATTTCTTCGTTTGGCGCCGGGTATGCGTAGCCGCAAAGGTTTTCGTGCAATAAACTAGTTTCTGACCTGATCCTCTGTCATGGACTTCGAAGGACTTGAATCAGCAATCGAGTTCCTTCCGCGAAAACGGGCCTAACGCAGATTCGGTCGATAGATGGCGCTGTTGCACCATCTGACAGGCCTTCAGCATAGCATTTCGATGAGAGATTTGTGTTTTCATTTTTAAATTAGTGGTTCAATTTATTTTTTATTTTGAAATATCCTTTTCCAGAGTATTGACCATGTTGTGATCATTTAGACAGAATACAAATCTAAGCCAGCTATTTAGTGTTAAGCTACCATTAGTATATTAAGTAATTTGTGCGGATACCTCTAATGGTGAATAAATTTTCCACATCAGTAGTAAAAATATTTTTTTTCTGGAAAATATGTACAAAAGTAATGATAATAATTAAATAAAAAATAAAATAAAATGTATGATTTAAGTATTTTGTAAAAATAAAGGTTATTATTTTTAAAAATAATGCAAGAAATAGAATATAAGGTTTACCTCTTTTTTGGTAGAAACAATGAAATTGTAAAAATTTATGTATTCTCAAAAACTCAAACAAGTTACAAATGGGTTATTTAAATAATATTTTTGGGCTATTGTCATGAAATATGAGAAAACTAAACTTCCCATATTTTAATAAATACTTATTTAATAGTAATAGATAACAGGAAGACTGAAATTATAAACACGAATAAAAACTACCAAAATTGACAAAGTTGGCAAAATTGGCAAAGAGTTGACATTAATGGAATACACACATCTAAATAGTAATCATTTCTATAAAGCTATGACCAAAGAAAATCAGATTACATGTTTTTACTCTTACCCTACTCTCATTTAGAGTGTATCAATGTTGCGTTACATCGCGCCATGCGTTTTTAACATATCAGGAAGAACATGAACGTCGTCAACGAATCAGAAAATATCTGCTCTATGCAGGGGCGTAGCCAGGGGGGAGAATATCGGGATATATCCCCCCCCCCGAAATTTTTGGATTAATGATGAAATAACGTCTATTTATATAGATATAAGTTCATATCCCCCCCCCCGAAAAAAATTCCAGGTGCATATCCCCCCCCCCCGAAAAATTTTCCTGGCTACGCGCCTGGCTCTATCTCTTTCCCCCGAGATTATAACCCAGAAACCTAAAAAAATTGGAATGTACGTAGCCTATAGAACATCCTATAGAACAAGCAGAACTTGGATAATTTTTAGCAGCCAAAATCTGCTATTAAATACGTGAGAATAAACGCCTAAGGTAGGCTCCGCCATGGAGAGAAATGTTATGCAAATCTTAATTCAATCACAATTTTTTTTTTATTCCCAAAGAGATTTTTCTCAAGATTTTAAATGAAACTCACAACCGACAGCTCAGAATTTATACTGCTATTCCTCAAAGCCATGAGAATATCGAAGTACATCTCAAACCCTATTTTTCTTACCGAAACGCAAAGTTGAAAAAAAGTCTTTCCCGAGCTTCTATAAAAAGCAATGTCATTTGAAGAAACATTTCAATTCTGAAATGTTCAGAAAATATGCGGAAAAGATAAAACACCATTATATTAGTTTTCCCAGTCTTCCCAAATCCTTCCATTCACGTGAAGCTGGGGCAGCAATAAGGCATCCGATTTCTCCTACTAACTGTGGTTGGTGAGAGCGGGGAAGCAATTTATAAGGGAGCGAATTATGTTGAAGTCAGGAGCCATTGATAATAGAGGAGTTGTTGATCTTTTGTACAGGAATTAAGCACCCCTTTAAATGAAGCACGCGACCATTGTGTAAGAGGCTTTACTCCACCAGCCTCGTCCACTGATTTCCCTGGCGGCTTGAGTCCCCTTTCAACAATAGTCCACAATTAAGTAGTTAAAAGCATCGGAGAGTACCAGCAGTGTCTGTTTTCATCGAGTTGAGACACTCATCGTTAATGGTTTTTCGCGGGAAAAGATGGCACTCGCAAAGTTGACCGGATTAGAAAAGACATAGTACAAATTAATAGATGCAATCAGGAAATTCCATGTTCACGTTTTAAAAGGAGTGTTGCTATTCATGTTTTCATTCGAAATATGTTATTGTGAGCTCAATTAAATATTTTTGCAGCGTTATCATTAGAAGTTGAAAATGCTAAATCAATGAACTGTTACGAAAGGAGATTCTGATAATTGTATGAAATAGCTATTCCGTTTTGATTTTAGAAATGCGCTAATCTTTAAATTGCTCTTTTAGAAAAAGTTTGGATTAAAAGAAAATTATTTTTCTTAACATGCTCGCTTCATTCGCTACAAAGTCAAAAAGGTAGATGTTCCTGCCTAATATTTCTTTCCACTCTTTTAAGTCAAGAAGAAAAATATCAGCTGTTATTTCATTGCAGTGATGATACGAGGAAGTGACACTTTGCACAGAAGGGGAATCTAACCATTGTCTTGGCGACGATGAAGATGAGCTAGTAAAATGTTTGATACTTAGGACTGAAAAATGAACCATTGTTTCGACGATATTTAGATGCTAAGTATGAAAACGGTATTTCATGTCCGTTAGAATTCGTAATTAAAAAAAATGTCATAAGCATATATTTTCACTAAATCGTTTATTTTTAGCTGCAACTTCAACAAAATTTTATAAGGTTTCATAACTTTGAGTTTCCTTTGAACTGGAGGCATATATATTTCCTTAAAATTTCTTTAAAGTATAATGCTAAAAATACAATACCAATAACAATAATAAAAATATAGCTCCGAAGTTAAGAGTATAGCATAAAGTTTAGGAAATGCATCGAGCTTTTAAAATATCCTGGAATTATTATTGATGAAAGTGACGTTAATAAGAAATTTTAAGAATCATTTCTCGCACTCAATTATCGCTTAAGGTACGGTTTCTAAGGAGCAGAGCCGATCTACAGAATGACGTTTCTTCCAACCAAGGAGGTTAGAAAATGGAGGTGAGTAGTAAGCACTCCGTTCCGGCCCGCGGAAATGACGTCACTACGGGACGTGGCCTAGTGACGTCACAGGGGGCGTGGCTGGATGACGTCATAGGCCGTGGCCATAAGTGGCGTCACGAGTGGAGTGGAGTTGTTTTTCTCCTGCTGTTGGATTAGTGAAGGTTACGAGGGTATTTTTTTACGAAATGGCAACACCGAGTTTCCTTTTTTATTGAGTGGCAACGGATTTTTTGTTTTGGTTTGGGACTTTGAAATTTTTGGGGCCATTAGGCTATCTTTTAATGAATTTAATTTAATTAATGAATTAATTTGATTACAGCCGTCCGGTATTAAATTTTAGAACTAATTGGTGGACTTGGATTTATTTTTAAAAGTAATTTTTTTTCTCACCGACTGCCATCGGGAATCGAACCCAGGAGCCTTGTATCCGGAGGGCGAAGCTATAACCACTATGTGCCTGCCGGCTTTACTCACGCTCGCTAAAGGTCGAAGTGTACTTTTAATTTGTGGAATGGGACTTTGAAATTTTTTACTTGAAATGTTCCGGGACTTGTAATTTTCTGGAAGTAATGTATAAATTATTTTAATTATCTTAATGAGTTTTAGTTAATTGTATTTAATTATTAATTTTTAATCAACGATTCACTTAATTTTGGGGAAATAGAATAATCTGAGTCCATTTTTTATTTTACTAATAAATAATACATTTTTATTTCTAGTAAACGTTATTTACTATGCAATCTTGAAACCAGACATGAAATAGGAGGATTCCATTTTTTATTTTATTAATTAAATATTTTTTCCCCTTAAAGAATTTTAATTTAACAAGTCAAATTTTATTTTTCTAATTTTGAAGATGATTTTTTTTTCTAATTTTAAATAATCGTACCTGTATTTAAATGAATATACCAAAATCCCATGCATAGCAATTTTTACGGACCAATACAATCTTAAAAAGACCAGGCATACAAATGAAAGTAAAGTAAATAAGAGTTCACCTTGCAGATACAGATATACAGTTATACTTTAAATCAAATACATGCTTATACAGAACGCACAAAAGGTATTTTGCACACACATACTTACATGTAAAAAAATATAGGGACATACATTTATGAAAATAAGGTAAGTCCGGAAGCGCTCACAAAATGCAAACAGACACATACACTGTTTTTTCCCCACATCTAAATACACTTATACTTTCTTATGTAAATCAATCCCAGCTAGAAAAAGTTTGCACAAAAAGTGCAAAAAAAAAAAAGTGTACAAAATCCGAGCGTATTTGGCACCTCTGCTTGTGCATAAAAAGTGCAAACTAAATTGTGCATAAAAAGTGCAAACTAAAAAGTGCACTCTGGGGACCTAGACGGAAAAATTTAGAGGGCGTGGTCGAACGACCTTTCGCCCTTCCTCTCCATTTTAGTGCTGCCATCTATAATCATACATAAGATCTTGCTCCATTTTTCAATCTTCCGAGGTTTGGGTTCGATGCAGGGACCCCACGTTTGGCAAGCGAGCATTCTAACCACTATACTGGAGTTGAGTCCGAATGATGTGTCTTAAGTTTGAAGTGATTGTTGTTTCAAGTTCGGAATTGGACATTTATGTATTTAAATAAATAAAACTAGACTTTACCAGTACACTTCTCAAAGTTTTTGAAAAAAGCGATTTCTATGGATTTTAAGCTTTTGGAACCCGAGTACGACCGTCAAAAAAAAAAAAAAGTTTGTCGTTCTGTCATTCTGTGCGTGACGCTTTTTTTTTTATTCGCACATCACCTAAAATTGGCTGAAGCGAATGAAATAAAATTTGGTGACATGATAGGTGGTCACTAATCTTGAACTACATTTTTAAAAAATTCATTATATTTTGAGATTTTCCAAAAATTGTTTCAAAGTGCGAGGGCGTACATTTTTGTTCGCAGATCAGGTATATGTTAGGGACATTTCTGAGCGGTTAATTAAAAATAAAATAATAAAGGTAAGTGCTTTTTTTAACGAATGTTTGCAATGTTTTATGATTTTAATGTGAATTTTAAATTGATATTTAAAGTGTTTACGTTTTCGTTAGTGCTACAGTGAAATCTCTCCGAGCTCTGTGTTTACAAATATGACATTTGGATTTTCACAAAGTTCAATTTTAATATGTACATGCTTGGAAAAATTTTACAGAATTTTAATAGACAGAAATAATGAAAATTTGAAATATATAAATTTTCACATCCATAAAAAAGTACATTTAAAATTGAAATATGTAAATTTTTTGCGAATAAAATTATCAAAATTTTTGCAAACACAGAATTGCTTTTATATTATGCAAAAAATGTGCAAAGTATTTGAGAACATAGAATGTCCTCTTTTTTGTATGTATAAAAACTGCAGATAATTTGCACAAAAAGTGCATACTTTTCCAATTTTTGCAAACTACAGAGTTATGCTGTTATTTTATGCAAAAGATGTGCACAATATTTGAAAACATAGAATGTGCACTTTTTTGTATGCAGAAAAACTGCAGATAATTTCCACAAAAAGTGCATACTTTTCAAAGTATTCAAAAATGGGCACTTTTTATGCACTTTTTGTGTACAATCTATACTTTTGTGCAAAAAAAGTGCAGACTTTTTCTAGCTGGGATGCATTCATAAAATACACACACAAACAAATTCAAACCCCTTGCATAAAATCAAACGCATACAATAATATATATATTTGAACACAATTTTACCGATAGAATCACATGTAAGCCGTTTCCACCTCAATACATTTTAATCACGTACATGCATACCAAAACGCACAAGCATACATCTAAGTATACATGCACACATACATTCATACAAAAATACGCAGACACACGTACAAACACACGAGAATAATCGGACGCACTCACGCACAAACATGCACTTACAATACTAATTTTTTTCACCTAAATAAAGTCACCATACAAAAATGCACAATTATGTACCAGTATTATAGGTCTAAAAATTCATATAAAGTATACCCGAGCATACTTTGCAGATTGTAACACGCAAATAGGCATTTTCATCTATCTTCCTTAATGTACAAACAGATAGGAAAAGTAAAAAGTTTGGAAAAGTTGAAAAGTGGAAACTTTTTTTTTTTTTGAAAAAGTTAAAAGGAATTTGGAAAAAAGTGGAAAACAAGTTTTGAAATGGTTTGTAAATTCACAGCACAGTTTTAAAATGACTATTTTTATAATTTTATTTATTTATTAAATATTTGCACTTGTTTTCCTATAGTTTTTTTCTTGTATAATTTTGCAGTGATTTTGAATAACAATCTTAACGTTACATGTTATTTTTCTAATTTTAAGATGATTTTCTCTTATAATTATAAGTGATCACACCTGTATTTTAATGAATATGCCCCAAAACATCTGTACACCGATTTTTACGTACCAATACAAACGTATACCCAAAGATACAGACATGTAAATAATGTACATACGGAAACACTTTATATATACAAACACATTTAACATCTAAGGTATGTTCATCTAAATGCATTTCTGAACACATGCACGTATACCAAAAAGCACAAACATATACCTAAGTATACTTGCACACATAACTACTTGCATACATATAAATACATACCCAGAATTATTTATTTATTTATTTATTTATTTTTGCAAAGGGCTCATTCAGAATTTTAATTACTGACATAAGTTGACATACACACTTCAGGAAATAGAGCAAAGCCAGAAGCACACGCTACCCATATTTACATATATGCATACAAAAATAGTCTCTCTCACACACAAATCCATTGCATTGACTTATAAGAAATACTATTTTAATTTTATGATGTAATTTTTTTCTACAAATAAATTTTCAGGTTGATTCTTATTCAACTTGGAATATCTTTATATAAATTTATTATTATTATTTTGAAAGACAGAACAGTAAATGAAAATATCTTTTTTTTTAAAAAAAAAAGGATATTTACAGTACTTTTTAGTATAAATTTTTTCATTACGCATCACCAAAATACATTAAAAAACTTACCTTACTGATTCAGAAAAATGACTGTCGTTTTTTGGCGGGAAAAAGTAACGCTACGAGTCATAAAAAATCAAAACACACAATTTCTATAAGGTTTTAAAACGTAAATTCTTTTATTGCCATTCGTTGCTCCTCATCATTCATGAACTTGAAAATTATATCAAGCTTAACATTATGGTTTAAGTAGGAATCGTTCACTATGTTTGCCGAGCGTTTGCTTTTGCTGCAATTTACATTATTAAAGTTTATCGGAACAATCTGTGATTCTAATAAACTTCTTCCACTAAATATTAGGCGAAAGCTTACAGTCCATGTTATGCATATTCCTCCTCCTTCCATTTTATAAATATTTAGCAGACTAAAAGTCACATTAGTTTTTCTGGGGTATACATGCACTTCAGTTCTACAGAACGGACCCCTTTTTTTCAGTTTCGGGAAGTCTGTAATCGAAAACACGTTCGATGCACATCATGTGGTATACACGATTGCAATTAAGTTTTGCAGTAATCATAGCCGGTCTCAATTAATTCACTTAAACAAACACAGCACTCTCTTGAATTCATTTCCTTTTTTTTTCTTTTCTTGTTTTTTAGTCGGAGTCGAACTTACACCAAGTTAAAAACTGCTTTGAAATAAACGTTCAACACCTGGATCCAGTGCCGTAAAAATAGGGAGGCATGGCGGGGCGAATGCCCCATACAGTTATTTTCCCAACCTTTTTTTTTTTGGTTTTTTATAACTTTTCAGATTTGCGCATTTAATATTCTAAACGGATCACCTAGCACTGTTTAGGCAGAAAACAAATAAGCTGCTTACTGCTTACAAAACAGCTAACAGCTCACCAACTGATCCGCTGTATTACGATATGTATAGCTGATTTGTGTAACAGTTAAATTTATATGCCAGTATTTTAGAGTCAAAGTTCCTTAACTATTGACCTTGTGTTCCCTTTATTTGTATTCTAGAAAAACATGATCTGGGCCTCAAAAGGCCACTCTGAAGCAAACATCCCTTTTGGGGGGCCCCTCTTATTTCTTAAAATTATCATATCACTTAGGTAATTTCAAGCAAAAGGCTTGTGTTTCCCTTTTTTTGTAATTATTACTTACAGACATTTTATGCACTTAAAAGAATGTGAAAATGCATAATCAGTGGTGTACACTGACTTCCTGTAAGAGAAGGGAGTATGGAAGTAATTTTATGTTAAAAGTTTTCGGACTTAATGTTAAAAATGCATGGACAAAGGTATCGGGGAAGTTGAATCCCCCACACACTATTTGTGTACGCCACTGCGCATAGTACAGATATGGAGTTGAAGTTTTCTTCCACCCTTTTCTAGAAAAGGGTACTCGACTAAGTTTAGAGTAAGTCAATGCTCTCGATTAAGGGTACTCGAGGGTACTCGACTGAGGGTACTAGAGTATGTCAATGCTCGAAATTTTTTTTCCCTTTAATGAGGATCTAAATTAGGAATGGCATGGCATGACATACAAAACTACAAATGCCAAATGGCATGAGCTGCTCTATTTCTCCTATATCTTAAAACTCAAAATTAAACTACTTAAATTGACACTATGTCCTTTAATTCTTCCCCTCTAAAAACCAATGGTCTGAGTCCCTCTTGCAAAATATTTTAATATTTTTTGGCCGTCATTTTCTTGTGTAATAATCAGCGATTTGTACATTCTTTTACATTCATTATACAAATTATTCAATAATTATTTGT
Organism: Cheiracanthium punctorium; assembly: GCA_038373885.1. Classification (NCBI taxonomy): domain Eukaryota; kingdom Metazoa; phylum Arthropoda; class Arachnida; order Araneae; family Cheiracanthiidae; genus Cheiracanthium; species Cheiracanthium punctorium. The sequence goes on from JAWZYV010014128.1 coordinate 61,306, forward strand.
ATAAACACTCAAAATAAAGATGAGAAAATAAATGCTACTTTTCAGCTGGAATGTAAAATCCATTAATTACTTCAATATATGAAATACAAAATACCTTTTTTTTTTTTTACAAATCAAGTGCTCCATTAATGGCTGAAAACGCTTTTATTAGAAATAATACTACTTACATCACGAACACATAAGAGCTATATTGGTGATTTATTAATGCTCTTTGTGTTGTCTTGTGTTTTGTTAAGGTAAAGCTACGCAAGAGTTATCCGCTTAGAAGGAGTGCAATGGAGAAAACCGTCCAAAACTTCGAACGGCAGGACAAAACCCTGGACCTTCACACTTCAGCCATCTTACTATGTTGTATGTTGAGTGTGTTATCCACTCGCCCATGGTGGGGCCTAATTTATTAATTTTTTATCAAGTAATATAATTCTGTAATTATTTAAGATGGGGAGAACACAAAGTTCCATGAGAAAAGGGACGAAGCGTGAGGAAAAATAACTTTGTAAAATTTTGGAACTAATCTACTTCTAGTCAATGACTTATTTGTGACAAGTATACACTTTTGCCCGTTCTTTGTATAAAATGTCAAAAAACAAAGGTTTTTAGTTTTCAAATGTAAAAAAAAAAGAAGAATAGGGATTCGAAAGTACTTCATGTCATTTAAAAAATAATTCATTCAGAACTGTGGGGATTGCAAAATGAGCATTTTGCAATCTCCCACATTTTTACTGCGTTCTGAATTCTTTTGTAGTTTTGTATTGTTTTCTTTCTAAAATATTTCAAAGCCTCAGATGAGTCCCTTTCCAAAAGTGCAAGAGCCCTCTCTAAATCCCCTACTGTATCTTGAAAGAAACCTCTTCAACGATCTCGAAGTAATTTGCATCCTTTACATTTTTTCTACTCAGGTTTTCTTTTGGCATTTCCGGTACATCTGTAACACAGAACACAGATACTCAAAATAGATAACACCTGTTTAAAAAAGTTGTTAACGATACGCAAATGGCCATCTAAAAGAAAGTTTTCTGACCTTACGAAATTGGTCATTCATTATGTGGTGACAACCCCTTCCGCTGCCTGTGTACTGATCAACAGTTGAGCACCCACGATGCTTTTGCTAATAGACAGCCTCGCAAAAGCTGCTGCCGACAATTTTCTTGATATTGGTTAGGGAATAACAGGCTAGAAACATGTGTTTACCAGTGTCTTCCATGGTGAACGGGAGCGACTCCCGATTCCCCCTTCCACTTCCACAAATCTAATGATTTGTGGGACAGCAATTATCTTTTGTTGTTTAACATTGTAATCTGGTTGTCCCCCACCCAAGGCTTTTGTGTCTTTTTTAAATGGATGCTTTTACACAGTGTAAATAAACCGTCTTGCGACTTCAGATTAAAATGTTGTAAATGATTCGGAAGTAAAATCCAGCGACAATATTAATTTAGCTGAATGCTTGACTCGGCGCATAATACAGAAAATTCAGCGTCTGGAAATACAACATCAGAAGATGAAAACACTTTGCAACAAAATATGGAATTCTCAAAAGGTTAATTCATATTTTATTACTTTTAATCATATCATTTCATGTAGCATCATATCGTTTCATATAGCATTATATCATTTCATATAGCATCGTATGTACAAAAGAAAATATATAATTAATTGTATCAATAAATCATGTCTTAATTTTTCAATATTTCTACATTTTTCTATCTCGTACTTTATTTTTCGAATTATTAGTTTCGAATAAACAAATATAAATAGTATTAAAATTTTCATATTTGAACACAACGCTTATTTATAAAAAAATTTATCCAAGCCTAAACTTGAGATATCTATTTATGAAATTGATATTCGTTTAAAACTATTTAAAAATTATTTCTGAATCTTTCTAACTCATACTTTTATTTTAAGTAATAGTAATGTGTTTATTTACTGTTATAATTTATTGAATTTTACAGTTTTATTAAACAAATATACATTGTGGTCAAATATGAAAATTTAATACTAAAATTATTTATTAAAAAATATTCTTTAATACACTCATGTCCATAAATTAAGGATAATTCAGAATCACACAGAAAAGATCTCTAAAATAAAAATTTCACCTGTGGAATGATCACACACATCTTGAAGAAGAATATGCAAATTACAGGAAACCACCAGATGGCGTGGATGGTACGTCACAATGACGAGAGTGTAAGAGAGGGGTATATAAGGAATGGTGGCAAAGAAGTAAAATTGCTCACAAGCGCTGTCAAAGTCTTTCAGTGCAAAAACCGCATAGTTATGGAACAAAGGAGGCTTTTGGATGATGTTTTACGTGGCAGAATTATCGGACGACTGGAATGTGGACGTACCCAGCTGGAAGTATCCGAGGAACTTGGAATCGCCCAGAGTGTCATCTCCAGGCTTTGGCAACGATTCCAAGATGATGGTAATGTGAGTAGACGTTACAGCACAGGTCGCCCCCGAGTTACAACGCCGAATGAGGACCGCTATTTGGCATTTACTGCCAAAAGAAACAGACGGAGTACAGCATCAGACCTGTCTCGTCAGCTCTCTTCAGCTACCGGTACGACAGTTTCAAGGCAGACCGTGTACAGACGCTTAGGACACATTGGTCTATGTGCTCGTAGGCCTGTCAGATGTGTTCCACTTACCGCAACTCACTGTCGCCTGCGATTAACCTGGAGTAGAGAGCATGCATTGTGGACACCGCAACAGTGGTCTTGTGTGATGTTTTCCGACGAGTCCAGGTTTAGTTTGGAGTCTGATTCTCGCCGGACATTCATCTGGAGAGCGCCAGGTACCCGTTACCAACAAAAGAACACCATTGAAAGACACCGTTACGGTGGAGCAGGATGGCTTGTTTGGGGAGGAATTATTCTTGGTTCCAGAACTGACCTGCATGTTCAGAGTGTAACGATGACAGGCCAGATCTATCGGGATGCCATTCTGGAACAACATGTACGTTTGTTTCGGGGTGCCATGGGTGCTGAATTTGTGTTTATGGATGACAACGCCGGTCCTCACCGTGCAAACATTGTAGACGAATGCCTTCAATCGGAGGATATCACCCGTATGCATTGGCCAGCATACTCACCGGACTTGAATCCAATAGAGCATGTGTGGGATATGCTTGGCCGACAAATTGCAGCCCGTCAACCCCCTCCCACCTGTCTACCGGAACTTCGGAGTACATTGCTTGATGAGTGGTGTAATATTCCCCAAGATCAGATTGATCATTTGATACTCAGCATGCCTAGGCGTTGTCAGGCCTGTATTGCATCGTCCGGGAGACATACTCCGTATTAACCATCCTACTAACCATGTTATACTGTTTTTTGTAAATAGGTTCTTTTTTGAAATTTGGTCAAGGGAGTAAAACTTGCAATTTTTATTAATTATGTCAAACATATAGCATCTTTTTTGCTCTCTACTTTTTGTTTAATAAATAGACTTTACAAATAAGTCAAATTTGTTTTGCTTCTTTCTCTTTCTTTGCCTGAACTTCATTATCCTTAATTTATGGACATGAGTGTATGTTGGAAAATAAACTACGCTTTAAATATTTTACAACCCGAAAAGCAAAAGCTGTTAGAGTTTAATTATTGTTTTCTTCTTCGATACGACTACAATTTATAATAATAATATTAATTACGTAATAAATTTGATATTGATAACTTATAAATATTTAATACGAAAGTATGAAAATAAAATGTATATTTACTTTTACATGCAATGTCATGGAAGATTAGAATGTTACAAGGTTTATGGTTTAGTAAACTTTTTACGCTGAATATATTATTATTGATAAATAACGAATTTTAATATGAATGAAATTTGCAACATATAAATATTGCTGTCATCTGATTACAATTTTTTAAAGGCAAGTGTTTTATTTCTTTTGTGCTTTCCTCTTTTCTTAGCTGAGTAAATTAATGCAAAATTCAGTAGTATAATTTTGGTAAAAGGCAACTGATCTATAATCGCAAAATTATATTCTAGCCTTGCGATAACTATTTATGAAATTGATTTTAGTTTAAAACATCACTAAGAACTTTAAAACTTTGTTGATAAACTTAATGTAGTTAACTAGTTTTTTTAAATTCATGAAATTAAGATGAGCTTTTGTATTATTCAATTGCTCTTTTCTTTATTCGTGAATTTTTATAATATATATATATATATATAACTAATAAGTAAAACACAAAACATACTGTAAATAAGACATACCTCGCATAAAAAAAACAGCTAAAAGCAAGAATTAGAAACCACATTTTGAAAAATTAATAAAAGCTAGGCCAAATAAAGTGCAACAATTAAAGTGAAAATAGAATGGAGCGGAAATTATAACCACTGTCACCATCTTCAGGGACCACGAACAGTGGATTATAATTAAAAGCAAACAAAATAGTAGGGTTTCGGTTGTGTGGCATAGCAAAAGAGATATTATCTCCACACGTTCTGGGCCCTACCTTACTATATAATGGAAAAAAGAAAAAAAGAAATCAAAAAATAGAAAAGCAATTATAATTCTACATACCAGACTGAGCACATGGAAAACTCATTTATACATAAAAAGACAAAGAAAGAAGTATACACATAATTTATTTTGGGGTTGTGTCTTTAAATGAAAAATTTTTGAAACAGATTCCAAAACCGCACTTTTCTTTCATATTGGAGATACGTACGGTTAACTATTAAAAAAGAATATATATATATATATATATATATATGAAACTTTGAGCAGCAACTCAGTTTTCTGAAATTAAAAAGGAAAAACTTCCTTTTTCAAAACTTCAAAAGGAAGACAAATCAAGGACTTAATAATTAACAAGGTAAAGAAATTTATTGTAATAAGTGCAGTGGCGTAGCCAGAAATTTTTAATGGGGGGGGGGTATACGAACTCACATATATGCATACTTGAGTGTGGTAAGGGAGTGAAGAACATACATTTTGTATGACTTTAACGAAACGTCAATAGGAAACTGTTTAAAATTTATAGAATTATTATGCAGGCACTACATTAACAATTTAATTTAAGGAGAATTGTGTGTGTGTCTACACTCAAATGTAGTATAATACATTACTTCTATTGTAAAATTTGTAAATATAATCAATATTCTTAAAGGTATTTTTATGGAAATTTAGGACGAATAGATAAGCGTTTGGTGTTGCTGCTGTAATTTTTAGTAGTTTAAATTGTATTAAAAGAATAATTTTCAGACTAATAGAATATTACTAGTGTTTTCTGATTGTTTCTTCGGTAGATTTTAGCAAATGTACTGAACCATTATAATTCTTATTTCTCCCAATGTCATACCCAGGTAAAGCGCCCATGGCAGATACCAAAATTGCACTTTCTTTTCTGAGTAAGAACGACACCGATCTCTTCGTTTGTATATGACCATTCTTTGTTCCATGGTTTGTGTTGCGGTAGTTGATTAAGCAAATGAAAAAGCCATTACAAAGTTAGGTCACAGTAAGTAGTGTCTTCTTAACTTTAACCTATTCGCTCCCGTCGTTACAAGGAGGCGATGGTAGCGATTCTCTCTTCTGTTCTCATCGTTGCTTCCAGACCTGGTTGTTACAATGCTCTTGTTTCGAGCAAGCGTTTGCGTTGCGCTACATCATAAGCATTCAAATACCCATACAGGTAGCAACGATGGGTACAGAATAAGGGTTATTGCCTCAATCTAGCAATAGAATTCTGCACCCCTTTTCAAGTGTCACACATGACACACGCCTACCTTGTTATATCTTAGATATACGCCACTGATTTCTCTTTAGTGTAGTATGCTGCCTGTTGTAAATTGTGTTCTTAAAGTGAATTTTTCAAAAATTAGAAAATTTATTTAATTAAAATAAAGGTCCGATTTTTTTTCTTTCTTTTTTTTTTTTTTAATAAATACTTATATTATGTCTAATCCATTTTCGTTTTTATCAAATATAAGATTAAAAGGGCCCCCATATTCACTCTCGTCCCTGGGCCTCGTAAACCCAAGTTACGGCACTGCCTGGGTCGGAAGCAAGTATTGTTCACACTAAGATTTCACCCGTAATTTAAGTCAAGTACAACCATGTCCTAACATACGCATGTCAAGTACTACTATCTTCCACCATACGCAGGTAGGGGGTGTGGTAGGTAATTGATCAGAATAGAATGGTTAACAATAAACCACGCCGACAGACGTACTCTTCGACTCCGATAACTTGGCACTCGAACTTGAAAGAATTCATTCCAAGAGCTGGATTCTCCGCTCGTCGCTAATTTTTGGCAGTCGTTAACTCTGCCCCGCCTTGAGGTGGAGTTTTAGGGAGGAGCGTCAAGGGGTTCATGTGATTGGCTAAAAGACCTCCCGATGGCCTCCAGAATCGTTAGCGCAGTCGGTAACCAAACAACTGGTTCTGCCCAGTCGGCAGCTAACCACCGACGATTTCGGAAACCACAAGGGGGACTGACTGGCGATTTGTCGTTTTCGCCAAGACGCGGAATTTCGTGGGCATTGTTTCCTTTTCCAAGAACGCACTCCCTTTCCCCTTCCAGTCATTCCACTTCGGAGTTCTCTTCTGTGTAGTACGATTCCTTTGCTTTCAGTACGATTCCTTTGCTTTTAAATTGTAGTGATTTGCAAATGGCTGAAGGAAGGAAAATAATCCATTCTCAAGAACGGAATGTTGTTCTGAAAGTTTTGAATTTTTTTGAGGAAGAAGCAGCTACGGGAAAGTTGAACGAGAAAACGTGAATCCGGACGCACTCACGCACAAACAGGCATTTACAGTACTGAATTTTTCTCCTAAATTAAATACACATATACAAAAATGAACAAATACATACTGGTATCGCAGCATTTTCATCTAAATACACTTGAATACATATATTTTACCACACACACACATACATACACACTTAATATACAAATAAATAGGAAAAATTGAAAGTGTTGAAACAGTTTTTGAAGAAAGTTGAAACGAATTTGGAAAAGTTCAATTTTTTTTTAATCTGATTAGAAAAAAGTTGAAAAAGTTTTAATAAATTTTCAAACGTCTTTTTTTTTTTTTTTTTTTTTTGAAATGTTGAAAAAAGTTTCTATCTTCTTAGAACAATTTTTTCTCCTATTTATTTTCTTACTCAACCTATTTTAAAAATAATATTTATTAACTTATATTTACTTTTTTCATAATTTAATTCTTGTTAAGGTGAGTGTTTAGCTACATGGTTTTCTTTCCTAAAGGTAATTTTATTTTTTACTTATATTTTTAAAATATTATGTATACAGTTAGCAATTGTGTAGATTTTTTTCTGTACTTATATATACAGTTTATATAAATATTCTACGTTCCTTTATTTAACAATTTCACCGAAGTTAGATGTCTAGATATCCAATTTTTTTTTCAGTAGAAGTATAATAATTGATTAAGTATGTGGCCATTTCCTATTTTTAGGCAAAACACTTGCACGCCTATTGTGCATTTATAACTTAGAAATAACGTAATTATATGCTAAAAAGCGGACATACCTGTTTAACATTCAGGTACAAAAATTGCTACATTTATCCTATTCACCATAGAATTTGCACCACATTTTTACCAACTCATACACTAGAGTTCAGAAATACTAACATAAGTGTAGAGTCAGATGCATTTATTTACTTATCATGCACATATGATAGTACATAAACTGAGAAAATTGGGAAACATTTTTCCCCTCAATATTTTTTAGAGGTATTAAGAAAATATTAAAAAAATGAAAATTGTCAGTGGAGATGCATTTTATTATTGTAAGTAAACTTCTTTTTATTATTGTTTGGTGCAACTTTTTAAGTAAAGAGATTCTAATGCAGCTACAATTACAATCGTATGTTAGAAGTACAAAGAAACAAATTAGAGAAAAATTCGCCACGATTTTCGATAATCCTATTATTTATGGTAACCTATATGAGTTATTAGTTACGAATTACATGAACAGCAAACCGAGATCAAGTACAATTCTAAAACCATGACAAGAATTTCATACAGCTAAGTACTGATAACTTGTTATTTATGATTTTTTACTGAAAAGAGGTATTAAAATAACAGAACATTACCTATTTCTTGAATAGCATTATAATATTTGAATACGTAATTTACAAACTATCGTACTTATATTTTTTACATTCTTTTCAGCATAACATTTTCTCTAATAGCAGTTTTATACCATGAATTTAAAATAACAATGTTATAAGAGAAAATTTCTTCACAAAAACAGAACATCGAATGCAAAACGTACAGCTGCGGAAAAAAAGGGCCCACTTGCTCTTTATTTCGCCATCGTTCGTCGTATAGCAAAGTTATATGTACCATTCGTTTGCAAATAACGCGTACTTTAATTTACTATTAATTTAATTTGCATAAGAGGCCGTCTTCATATTTAATTCTGTATCAACTTCGTTTTTCTCTAAGGCAACCCCATATTTTGACTTTATTAAACGAAAGAAAACCTTCAAATTACCCTAAATATGAATTTTCACCAATTTTCTACGATAATTTCCGGAGATATTGCGAATTCATTTTTGCGCGTTTTTAAGGGACTTTCTGCAAATTGAAAAACGCTATTTGTAGGTTCCGAACTTTTCGCCTTTGTTTTATTTCGCTCGCGACAATTAAAAGAAATTAATATTATTTTCAAGGAAAATACTGTTCCCATCTCTCTTAAAATTTTTTGTACTAGAATAGAATATTTAGTCTGTGGTCCAAATGACCCGTGAGTTCATCACTTCTTTGGTTCGTACACATGATTTAAGGGAAAAATGCAAAATGACTGCTAAGGATTTTGAAAATCTTTGTAATTTTGAAATTGTTATTCAGTGTTTCCCTTGATGTTTCTCTTAGACAGCTGAAATGTTGGCAGGAGTTAGAGGCTGCTCTCTGCTCTTCTAACTACAAGCATGAATATTGCTCGACTAAGCTATGGTCGAACTTAAAGAATGGTTTCATGATTGAAAATTTATTTGTTTGAATTTCATGTAAAAAACGCAATTACTTTTTTGCCGACCCAATATTATCACTGTGTTTGTTATTTCACTTTCTTCATTTAATACTATCGCCTGCAATGTGCAATATTCTTAAGACTTTTGGCAGTATTTTAATTTATAGTTAGATGAAAATTTTTTACAGAAAAACGTGATTTTGAATGTTTGATAAAGTATGGGGAATTCCAAAGACCTAATGTTTCCGATATTAAAAAAGGTCACATTCATGCCTGGAAAGTTGAGGATGTTAGTTTTTCATAAATAGGACGTTGTATTAGAAGACATACATCTACTGCATCTAATTCTATAGTTGGAAAATATTTTATTTGGGGGAATATGGTAGCGGACGCAACAATACACGCTTTATAGAATCCCCAACAAACTGTAAAAACCTCTAATTTATTTGCTTCAAAATTTGATATTTTTAATACTGGTATCTTTTACTGTGTTTTTGCACAAAATAAATCTAATTTACATTTATTTTATGCAATTCTTAAAAAAATTTTCACTTAATAAATTTATATATGGTCCCTTAACTCATGAAAATAACACATTTTATTTAATATAAATTAAACTACTGAACGTAAAAATTTGAAATTTTGCACAGCCATGTAATATTAATTTCTGCATCTATTTCCATAGAAATTTGGCTAGGTCGCTATTCATAATTTTTTTGAATATTAATTTAATAATTCATAATTCATATTAATGATTTATTAAAAATCATAATAACATTAAAGTATGTTTGGGTCGTTTAGTTCTAATAGTACGAATAAAAATCAGCTTCTTACTACCAATATTATATGAGATATGAATTGAAGTATGAAAAAATATTTTAACGTAGGGGGAGGGGGATTTTGGGGGCTCATAACTCACTCATTTTCTGTCCAAATTTATTGAAAATTGGTGTCCGGGGTTAAAATGAGCTAAATGTTTGAAATATGAAGTGAAATCTAGGGGTTGCTATTGGGAAAAAAAAAGTTGGTGCGAATTTTAATATGTAGATGGCCCCTTATGCAATTTTTATGCATATCAAATTAAAGTGTGCGTCAATCGTAAACGATTGGTATCTGTAACTTTGCTGTGCGACGAACGACGGCCGAAAAATGTACAAGTGGGCCTTTTTTTTCCGCAGCTGTACATATCATTACATTCACAATTTCTTACTAAAAAAGCAATTTTCGACTTGCGATAGAAGGTTTCTAACATGAAATAAAATTTTGTAAAATAAATTTCGAGGATCTTGATAAATATATGTTAAGTACCTTTGAAATTTTACTGTGTTGAAAGAATATGAAGTCCAGATATATCGTTCTTTGTGCTTATCTCCTAAATATTAATACCAGTGGCGTCGCTAAGCATGGTGTCACCCGGTGCGGGCTCATCCGGTGTCACCCCCCCCCCTCCGTTACACCTCCGTACAATTATGAGTCATCTTTGAGATTGGCTTTTTTTCACTTCGCCCTAAATTAAGTCGAAATTTTACCTAATCTCCGTAGATTATCTGACCGGATAAAGCAGCACTAACTACCGAAGTAAGCGGCAGAAAACTAGTACAATTTGGCCATTTCGTTCTTTCGCCCTGCCAATTTTCACCGACTTAAGAGACTCACTGACCGAAATAAGGGCAACCACTATAGTAAGGTTCTTTTAAACGTTATTAGGCTATTATGCAACTTTCCATACCACCTATGCAAGGTAATGTACGAGACGCGGAAATGACTTTTTTTTTTTTTTTTTTTCGCATGGAGTGTTTTTTCAAAGAAGCCTATGAAAACCATGAGCCGTAGAAAAGCCTGTTTATAATACCATTACAAGACTAATAAAAATACACGGCCAGACTAATAAAAATACACTGTCAGCTAATAAAAATATGGCATTTAATTCAACTAAAAGTTAAATTATCTACACACTTGAAATTTAATGTCTCATGAGACCTGTTTCATTGAACACTCACTACAAAACTGCTTTACTTAAGAGTTCTTGTACCTTTTAAAAGTAATGAAAATCGATAAAATTTGGACTGAATATACAGAATATACAGACATCTGAATATACATTACAGATTCTTTTTGACTGAATATAGGGAGCGATTCTAAACTCCCTATACATACTTTACGGGATATAGGGCACGTAATATAATGTCCTATCGCCCCTACAGTTTATAGAGTTTTGAACCGCCTTGCATATTGCTGTGTAAAGTTCCACAGTGCTCGTACATTTCACATAAAATTTATTTACTTTTGAATTTGGCCAATTTTAACCAATGGTTTTAAAAAAGCTGATACTATAAATATTGTAAATGAATGAGCTGCATTTTGTTAGTTCTATTAATGTTTTATATTCAATGATATAGTTGTAAGAAAGAAATCATTAAGAAAGCGTTTGTAAGTGCAATAAATCATTAAATTTTGGATTGTGGAAAATTTCTGATTTCTTTGTTATTATTAACAAAAAAAAAAAAAAATACAGTACCTCTAGAGGATTTAAATTTCGCGATTAAGACGGGGTTCCCGGAAATTAATGCCTCGCGAAAATACATAATTTTTCTGTATTATTTTCCATATGTGGTTCATTGAGCGGAGCCGTACATACATAAAAATCTTTTAACAAACTCAAATATTTTATGCCTATACTTAAGACAAAATTAAAGTGACATATTGTTAAGTAGAAAATACATACCTATTTTATACACTTAAAATCATTATTATTATTATTATTATTATTATTATTTTATTTAAGCTTATAAAATCTTTTGTAAATTAAAATTTTATACAATATAGAGAATAAAATAATTGAGTTTGTAAAATGATTTTTTTGTTCATAATCTGTGAGCAGCGAACTCCATGTGAAAAACAAAACCTTTTAATAATTACAATTTTTGAAGTTAGTAATAGAAATGAAATAAGATATTATGTAAATATATAAAATTGCTTACTTGTAAACCAGTTATTTATATAAATAGGTGAACATTTATAGACATGCAAGCACTCTTCTCAATTTTCATTGCTTTTAAAAGGTATAAGACCTTTAATGAAACGCAAAAATTAAAAAAAATGTTTCAAAATTTAAATTAATACTCTCCTAGACACCTAATCTATTAAGTAATTTGAGCCTCGAAAATTATAAATAACATAACAAAAGTTTCAATACATTTTGTTTATGGATTAAAAAAAGAAAAAAGAAAAGAAAAGAGAGAGATGGGGGGGGGGGTTATCTACAAAGTAAGGGCCATCTTCTAATACATTTACTTAAATACATTCTATACAGCTAGAAATCCGCCCCTGTAGCCTGCACCCTGCTTCTTACACGGTGTTTCTAAAACTTCCATGGAATTTTCAAAGGTTCAACAACATTCGTTTACACGTCTTGAGGTTCTTCGTAACAATGAAAAAATAAATGACATAGGTATGAAATAAATGTAGACTGAAAGGCTCATATATGATACAAGGCACATTACAATCGGAAAAAGATTTCGGGCTCATCACGCAGTCATCGATCTAACTGTCTGGAGTTTTGGGTGGTTTTCTTCGGATGTAACGTGAATACGCTTTAGAACCCCTTAAAAAATCCACCGAACAACGAACCCATCCCTATACAGATAGCCCTCGAGTAGCTTCGCCTTTGTACACAATAAAATATAATACAATTCGGAAAAACCGTCATCCATCTAAAGCTCCGTGAGAACATAGCTGTTTAAGACAATTTAACCGCATGGAAAGGAGAGAGAGAGAGAGAGAGAGAGAAAAAAAAAAAAAGAATGGTCTCAAAAATCATTTTCTGAGGCGTTTTTCCCCGCTTTTAGTTGATCGCCTACATTCGCACTAGTGATGGGTGGCTCATGAACGAACTAGTTCATTGAACTAGGTCACTACAATGAACTAAAGAACTAAATAGTTCAACTAAATGAACTATCTAGTTCATTGAACTAGCTAGTTCATTTTGAACCACTTAGTTCATTTTGAACTATTTAGTTCATTTAGAATTAGACAGTTTATTTTGAACTAGATAGTTCGTTTAGAACTATTTAGTTCATTTTGAACTAGATAGTTCATTTTAGTTCAACATGAACAAGATAGTTCAACTTGAACTACTTAGTTCAATTTAATATTATTCCACTCCAGTGCAAATGTTCTTTGGGGGTGCTTCTGCTTCCGCGAGCATACAGTTTGGGAAAAGTAAACGGCTACTGTTTGAGGGCAGCGGGAAGGCTGGTCGTGGGGGGGAGGGGAAGGGATACGAATTGAATTCCTGGAAGGGCATTCTTCCTGGAATTCAATTCGTAGCTCGTACTGTATTCTTCTTGTCTGTGCAGTGTGCTCTATACGCTCTCGAAGTGGTGACGTCACAGCCTGGTTTTGGGCATCAAAACATTGTGTTCCCATGTTAATTTCCCATAGGGTTTTATAAATTGCTTCATATCTTTAATATTAGACAAAAATAAGACATTTCACTCCATTTTTCAACTACAGCGCAGTGAGTTTTATCTCTTGTATGAATATCAAGTAAATTGAATGACTATAAATATAATTAATTCGTCGATAATAGTTGAAATCGCCTAAGCCTAACGATCTGAGAATGTAAATAAACATCGTACATCCGTTATGTCGGCATGTATTAGTCCTATACTAGTGTTGTATTTTTGGTGTTTTTCAGCGTGATAATGAATAGTTGATCACAAATAAATGTGCATGTACGGTAAATCCGTGACTTCATTAATTGATTCTGACCCTAGTTTACTTAATATATTTTTGAGTATATCAGCATTCTTATAATGCTTTTAGCTTTTAATTTATTAACATTATTATTTTTTTTTTTTTTTCAGTTTCATCTTTGTAAGTGTGAACATTTATAATGTTTTAAAGATTGTATGAATATTTATCTATTTCACAAATACAGTATAAGATTTTTTTTAAATTATTCATTAAAGCAATAAATAAACATAATCCCTCAAATGCTATAGCAATTATCTTCGTTTTCTAATTATGTATTAAATGGTTTATTTATTTTATTTATAAACACACATTTCCAAAGGTTTTATTGAAAAATATGTTACATAGTTCTAACTTAATGTACTTGGTTATGCATCAAATTTGATTTGTAATTAATTTTGTTTGTTCTATTTTTTAAATGCCTAATGAGTGCTCATACAATTCTGCTGTGCATTTGAAAGCAGCAGTATCTGTATTTGTACTTTTTTGGCTTGTAAAATAGGATCAGATGCTGAAATTTTACTGAAATATAGATGTTGTGGCTAAACTGAACATCTGCACAAGTTAACAAGCTACAAGAGAGGGTTATTCCTTCCTATAGGAAAGTGCCGGACAAAGATATAAATCATGATCACTCCATGCTAAGTCTGTGTATGATAACTCATCAAATCAAGTTTGTAAATATATTGTATGTTTATTCTATTTTTTTAAATACCTAATGAGTGCTCGTATAATTCTGCTGTGCATTTGAAAGCAGCAGTATCTGTATTTATACTTTTTACAAAATTTATTTGTACTTTAAAACTAATGAATTTATTTCCTTGTTTTTCAATTAACAGTTCAATTTCTTGCATTAATTGTTTATTTTAACTAATACAAAAAAATCTGATAAGTTACAGTTTACTCTTTCAGTAATGAATATGCACTTCTGTAATTTTTTAAAAAGTGTTAAAGAAGGATAAGGAAATTTATAAGGAAAAATGTGATTGTATTGTTTTCATAAATTAATCCTGCTCCTTAGTCTTTCATTGTGTATCTGATTCTTGTTTGTCTAATCTATTCCCCTCAGAAGCTTGTCCCACAGATTTTTCATTACGGAAAAAAATGGGTGAGAATTTCTCACTAGAGATGTGGTTTGGGTAAATGCCAAGTAGGTAAGGTATTTACTTCTACCTCGAGTGAACACCCAAAATCAGGGTTAAATACCCTAATTTTGGGTGTTTACTTTCCATTTTTCAGTGGTAAGTTTTATATTCTGTCTTAAACTTTAGGGATGTAACGGATACTGATTTTATCGGATATCCGAAGCTCCTTTGGTTGCCCGATCGAATATCCGGCACTAAACATGTATTTAGTTATCATGTGTTTTTAGCACCAGAGTGCTATTAATTTCAACCTTGCTTTTTGTGTAGACACGATTTTGGTACAATTTTCGCATCCAGTCATTTTTGAAATGTGTTTGCCAGATAACGTGAAGGGGGAGGGGGCAGGCACTAATAAAATGTTGAAAGTCACACAAGGTTTGCCATTTTTGATAAATGATTGCTAAACTGGGTGCCAAAATGTGACAATTTATTATAAATATATTTTGAGTATAGTTACAAAATGCCTGGCGAATATTGTAAAATAGTTTTAGTAAGCGATTTAAATATAGATGTTAATTCCGAAGACGTTTTTTATAGAACAGTGAAGACAAATACGGTACACATCATAGATTATGATACACTAATGATATTTATAAAGGTGAAGTGTAATTTGACTATGCCTGGCAAAAATTGTTAAACAGTTTTGGTAGGCGATTTTAATATAGATTTCTATTCCAAAGAAGTGTTTTATAACACGATACACTCATGGATTATGATGCTCACTCCAAAAAGTATTTAAAATGTCTACGAGATATAATTGGAATATGCGTATAGTTTGAATATGCCAGGTAAAGATTTTAAAACAGTAGGATCAGTAGGCGATTTTAAGA
Source organism: Cheiracanthium punctorium (assembly GCA_038373885.1). Lineage (NCBI taxonomy): Eukaryota > Metazoa > Arthropoda > Arachnida > Araneae > Cheiracanthiidae > Cheiracanthium > Cheiracanthium punctorium. The sequence continues at coordinate 77,002 of JAWZYV010014128.1, forward strand.
TAGATTTGGATTCCAAAGATGTGCTTTATGGCTCAAGAAAGAATTGATTCCTATTTTAACGGCCCTACTTTCGCCAACCTAAAAATTCCTCGCACTTTGGCGAGCTTTGAAATCATGGGTCTCTAGGAGTTATGCACAAGTTTCAACGCTCCCTAAACAACTACATGAAAACTAAAGTGAACAAATTAGTGATAAACACACTAGTTAAGAAATTTGAAGACACTTAATTATTAAAACTACATTTAATTGGCAACCCAAAATAATTAAAAATGTAACGGAATGCTATACTTACAGGTTGTTCCAAATCGCCATTTTATTTCTAAATTACGATTGCCACATAAATACACAAAATCTTCATGGTTACTGTATATGTTTAATGATCGCCACCTTGGCGAGAGTTGAGGCGTTAAAGTAGGAATCAACCCAAGAAGATAAACACAGCACACTCATGGATTATGATGCACATTTGAAACAATATTTAAAACGGTGAAGTATAGATGTAATATACTTGGTGAAGATTGTAAAATAGTTTTAACAGGCGATTTTAAGATAGATTTCGATTCCAAAGATGGGTTTTATAAAAAAGGAAGAAAAATACTGCTCACTCATGAGTAATGATACACTTTCTAACCTAATGGAATAAGGACGAAAAAAAGGGACGACACATAAATTATGATTGTCCTTTAATATATAGCACTTGGGTGCGTATTTAAAATCTGAAAGGATTCAGATTTTCCTTTTTTTTTAAAAATAAATGACACCAGAACAATAATTGCAAGCATGTTTCACACATCATTAATAACTTACAAAAATTAAATATCTGGTTTTACGTTATCAGCCGGTGTGTGTGTTTGTTAGAAATGCAGTGTCAATATAAACGTAAATAAAAGAAAGCATGCTGGTTCTACGTTATCGACCGGTGTCTGTGTTTGTTAGAAATGCAGTGTCAATTTAAAAGTAAATAAAAGAAAGCATGCTGGTGTTACGTTATAAGTGGGTGGGTGTTAGGGACATTTCTGAGCGATTAATTAAAAAAAAAAAAAAGGTAAGTGCTTTTTTTAATGAATCTTTGCACTTTTTGAGGTTTTTAATGTTAATTTTAAATTGATATTTGATGTTCTTATGTTGTCGTAAGTGCTATTTGCATACTAACAAGCTATACACACTTAAAAAGTGCAATATATATATTTAATAGTATACATAGATGTATATGTTTGTACATCTGCTCATTCACATCAAAAGCAATTTCTTATTTCAACTACTGGGAACAATTAAAATAATTTAATCAAACTAATATAACTGTCTTGTTTTAAATAAACACAACAAAATTAAAACAATATAGAATTTTTTTTTTCAATGCGAAATACTTACATTCTAGACGATTATTCATTTAAGTAAGTGGAGAGTGCAGTTTAGTGTCCAACAGATCTATCAAAAAAGACTGAATTATTAAAATTAATTCATGCCTTTTCCAATGGGTCTGTTAGATTAATGCTCTTCAAATTATGCAGCAGAAATTCATGTAAGCACTGATTCATTCCTATAATTAAGAAATAAATATATAAATAGGGAACAATTTATTTAGTTCATCACATATACAACAATTTCTTCACTTATAATAAGCAATAGTCATATTCAATACAAATTAAACAGGGTTGTAAGTAGTAATCATGCAAAATGATACATTGTAAAACATTTAAAAAATACTCGATCAATTCATAAAAAAATTATAAAACAAAACTCATACACATTTAGTTATTATTTGTGATCAACTAATTATTCATTATCACATTGAAAAACACCAAAAATACAACACAATAATAATAGCAATATCAGTTCTCATTTCTTTAAAATTGATTTAACAACTAGAAAAGGTGATTTAATTTTAAAACAGTATCTGAAATTACTCTATTAATATTATATAAGAAAATTTAGTGCTGTGCGATATCTCTAGAAATAGCTTGAATGTATTTTGACTGATATTTTGTATTTTCCAATATTTCTTTCAGTAAATTTTGAAATTGAATTCATTTTCATTATAAATAACTCGAGTAATTGCATTGTGCTAGGGTCATGTGGACACATGTCATTTAAGAAACAAAACAAATTATTGAGATTGTATTGATTATATGTGTATTGTATGCTTAAAAAAAAAATATGCGCATAAGTATTTTTAAGCTTATTGGCATATAAAATCAGGAGATCTCAGACCCTTTGGAAACTTTGCATGTCTGCTAATGAATTAATGAATTTTTGTATGTTTTTCATAAACTTTAAAAATTATACAAGAATAATTCATTAATGAAAACAGTTAATAATCCACAGGGAGGAGGGGTGTTTTATGATAAACTATGATCTGGTGTTATGAAAAATCATGTTTTCTTTAGGAAATCTTTCAGGAAGTCCTTTAAAAAATATTCGTTTAGTTTTATTTCAAATTTTTAAAAATAAAAAACTGCAATTCAGATTTTTATTTATAATTATTCGTTAAACAATATTAAATGTGTACATGAGGAAGAACAGGCTAATTCTTTCAAAATTTGTGTGTATTAAATAAGATGATGAATAGTAAAAGTACAATAATAATGCATTAGAAAATCTTTACCAGCATCATTGAAAACTTTCTAAGACTTTTTTCCTTCCACAGCAACAAGTGTACCCCTTACAAATGACTCACCCCTTACAGAAACAAACGAGACAGTGGAAATTACTGTGAATTATATTGATAATGGTATGTTATTATTTTATAATTTATCAATATTTGCATACACTTATTCTTGCACCTTAGTTATATTAATTTTTGATTTAACCCTTTCGTTCGTAGCGTCCTATGATTAGGAAGCTTAAATGTTGACATTTTGGCTGTTAGCTTAAAAAATACTGATTCGTGAGACTGTTTTCCTATTTCAGTTTTGTGAATAAAACAATTTTCAAAAATCAAATGTATAAGGATGACAAAGTGAGACATGCAAGGCTTTCATAAATCTTTCTAGCTACAATCTCATTAATCTTTAAACTATGAACTATAAATTATAATGAAGGGTAAGTATCTGCATCTTCAATGCAGCATAATAGAAATAACGCATGATAATCTATAAATTGTATAAGAAAATTTTATATTTCTGTCTCAGACCTATAGAATAGCTCTTTTTATAACAGGCATAAAACTTTTGATTTAGGATACAAAAGCTTGTACCCAGACTGAAGAGAATTTTTGAAGTTAGAGGCAACGGTGTAAAGGAAATAACCCAGCAAACACACACAGGCTCTCTGAACATCTGTTAACGTTCAGAAGACGTTTTCTGAACGTCTTCTGAACTTTAATAGACGTTCAGAGAACCTGTGTGTGTGTGCTGGGCAAGCATGTACCAGCAAATAATTTCTGATAGACTTTTCATGAATTTAAATTTTTTTCTTAATAATTTTTCTTTAATTTTAAATGTTTTTATTTTTACTTTCAAAACATGTCTCATACATGGAATTGGAAAATAATTTCTAACATTTAGATATAGGTATAGTGATAATATAGTCTAATTATTTAGTGTATCTTGATGATAAATTGTTCGTACACTTGAGAGAGTATATTAATGCTTTCTATTCACAGCAAATGAAACAACAAAAGCAGATGTTTTTGATACCACCATCCTTTGTTCTGAACCTTCTTATAATCATGGTAGGTTACTTTAAATATTCAAAGAAAGCATGTTATTATTTATACAAACACATCTTTATTGATATTTATATATTGAGTATCAAAATTATGTGTACTTATGTACTATCCCGGCGGTAATTACCGCCAAACTATATTTTTTTGTCTAATGAAAATGTGCTGGCAAACTGTCGCCACTCGTATTCGAAACCATTAATAATTTCATGCATCCAGCATTTATCTTGGAGAAAAATCGCTCGCCTTGGCAGACCGCCGGCACAATACGTAAGTACTAAATTATGCTTGAATTCCTAAAGGCTTTAAAGAAGACATTAAATTATATGTAATTAAAAAGTGTATAATTAATCATTGAGAAATATTGTTTTTAAATTATCAATCTAAAAATGATAATGATGAAATAGTTTTAGAATTAAATAAACGTAAGAGTGTGACAACCAGTGGCGCACACAAGGGGGGGGTCCAGGGGGTCTGGACCCCCCCATCGGCTTTGATTTTTTTTCGATTGATTATTACCCTATATCTATAGTAAATAAAATGATTCCAAAAAAAGGTAGCAATAGTTTCAGTTCTAATAAATAAAAAAAGAATTTTTTTTCTCGTTTTCCTCAACTTTTGAAAAACGAACTAAAAGCGAACATAAAACACCATCTTGTTCTCAAAACTGTACAACTATTATTTTGCTTCCTATTGTATTGTGTAGTGTATTCTTAGGGAACTGGATGGGACGAGTTTTGATGAATTCCATCTAATGAAAACGAGTTCTTTCATCACTGATTTTTTTCAATCTGGAACATCCCCAGGTAGCACACACAGGTTGTCAGAACGTGATCACCACGTCTTACACTGTGCAAAACGCGTTCTGGTTCAAAATGTGTGCTTCGGCTAATTCAGCTTCACGTTTTACTCTAGTACTCTGAAGTATCTACTATGAAAGAATTTTCTTATTGGGACTGCTTAACGTACAAACAACAGATTCTATAATCCGTTCTATAATCAACGTACGCCACCACATACTACAGACGTTATATGTAGTACGATTCACAGTGACGACAAAAATAACGCCCCGCTAGAGGGCCAGAAGAAGTCCCGGCAACACCTCATCCCAACCAAAGTGTTTTGTTTGTTTTGACGCCATTGTTGAACGACCGAAGACTGTTGTGGTTGGAGTAGGCCTTTGGACGCTCCTTAAAAAAGTAAGTATTCTGTTTATTTGAAATGTGTGTACAGTGAACGTGATTAAATATTTTTGATGCATTATCAGATCCCTACGCTATTTTGTTTTTGTAGGAGGGGTAGAACTTAATTAAAGTATTTACCTTGCCTATTGAATATCCCATGTGCAAGGACGCCGGCAGGAATTTTTCTAGGGGGTGCACGGCACGCAGAGTGTTATCAGATGGTGAATCCAATGTTTTTACTGTCCTTGTCCTTATTATTTTACAAATATTATTAATATTTTCATGTTAATTATATTTTTTCGAACTCCAGGAGGGTGCAAGTGCACCCCAATCCCGGCGCTCTTGCCCATGTTGTGTTTTTATTTTCCTGTATACTGATACAATTTGTGTTCATTGATTTTTAATAAATAAGTATTGTGAACCCGATTATACAAGTTCCTTTCTCCGCAGCATTTTTCAAAATTATATTTCTAATTGTGTAGCTTAGGGATGCAACGGATATACGACAAACGTACAGCGTCCGGCCAACGTGCCGGATGATTGGCAGTAGCTAGATATTAAAAATATCCGGGTTAAATTATATACCGGGAAATAACATTAATAATAAACATAAACATAATAATAAATAAATTGTAAAAACTGCAATAATAAAAAAATGAGAAAAAAAATTTGTGTGAAAATATTTTGTTTTTAATACTTTTTAGAATGCATTTTTATCTTTTATGGATAATGAGGAGGAACGAATTAAGTAAGCTTTTTTTAAGATTGGAATAAATTATTACGATTTTGTCACCAACGCAAAAAAAAAAAAAAAAAAAAAAAAAAGCGAAAAGAACCAATGCTGTTCTAGGAAGTGAAGCTTAATGTTTTAAAGCATTTTAATCTAAATCTCTTCCTTTTTTTTCCATTATTTTGTTTAATACTCCAATGTCTTAAGAGCAAAAATTGATCGCTGTTGTAAGTTTTCTAAATATTTTTCTTATTGCCAAATTTTTTATAAGTTACTGACAGAACACATGACATACACTTTTTTGCCCCCAAAATATCTTTCTGACATGCATGAATGGCATTAAAACATCCTTTTGTTTCTCTCCAAAATGTAGTTTCACTTCGCCTGTCACATCTCGATATTTTATTTATTCATTTATTGTCAGGGGAAAACAAGTCTCCCGATTTTAAAAATCATATCTCCTTATTTTTGCCTTTGCCAGGTTGGCAACTCTGATAGTGTCAGGGGCGGAAAAATCTCCAGAAATTCATGTAACTTAAAATAATACATGCCGAAAAACATTTTATTACTCTGCATTTTATTACTCTGTATTATTTACATTATTCAGACTGTTTGCATTCAAAAGAGATGTTGCAGCCACAAACCGAATCAGTACAGACACTCAAAACATATCAAGAACATAGCCATTAATATCTCTTGAAACTTTTCTTGAATTTTGCTAATGATCAATCGCTAATTTTGAATATTCCCAATCGTGCATATGGCAAGAAAAATTACATGCCCCGAGCATGTCGGGCAATAGATTTTTCCGTCCCTGGTTGGTGTATTTTGCACAAAGACGTATGCTAAATATGGATGGTGGGTGATAAGCTATTCCTGTGTTTTTATTATCATGTTCATATGTATATATACATACATCAATAAATTATGTTGTATTGCACCACCTCAATTACAATGTTTTAATGTTTCAAAGTACATAAATGTGTGTTTCATAAATTTTGCTCCCCTCACCCCCCCCCTTTTTTTTAAGCAACTGTAAAATACTAAATGCAGTTACTGGGTTAAATAAATGGGACTAAATGTAGAAGTCGGTGTTGTTTGCATTTTGATGTTTTGTTTACATTTGTGTTTCGGTATGATTCTGGCACAATCCTGGGGGATTCGTCTGTTATTCTAATCATGCTGACTTTAGATAGGTGTATAGCTAGGTTGCTTCATCCACCATAGTGGTTTTTTTTTTTTAAAAGTTAGTTTACCCCTAAACTAAAATCCTGTGTAAGCGACTGGTTGCAATTTTACCAAAACAGCTCAATACCAAATGAATAGTGACCGATAGAGATGAAATGGGCTCAGCCCAGGCCCGGACAGGGCTCGGGCTAATGAAAAATTTCTCCTTTATTTAGAGAAGTACAGAGTATTCGGTTGGTATTCGGTATACTGCCTATTCGGTAGACAAACTGAATATTCCGTTTGACCGAATACTTAAATATTCGGCAGCCGAATAGTAAGCAAATTTAAGTATTCCCCAATCGGTAAACACATGCACATTTTTTATATCATGAATGAAATATATAGTATAGTACCATAGTACTAAATTGATTCAAGTTGAAATATTACATGTGAAGAAGTGTTTGAAACCCTTATAAAGTCCTCCTACCAAGGCACCCCCATCCTTCGCAGATAGTCCTAACGTAGCGTTCCACAATCACACAAATAACCAATATCCCAATGAAATTAGTTTTAATGTAAGAGAAAACACTCAGATGTTAAAAATTTGAATTTCAAGGTTTTTCTTAAATCTTATGACACATTACATTAACCTGTGCTATTACTAACTGATTTAAATTTGAAACAGTAACCAGGAACAGGAGAAAAAACTCATAACATCAAGTGTTCGTAAATATGTGAAGTTAATTAACTGCTAAATTCTTAAATAAAATATGTAGGTAAAAAAATTACCAGCATTTCACTAATATTTAAAAGTTATCAATAATATATAAAGGAAACACACTTGGATGTTAAATTTTGCAGCATTTTAATTTTTGAAGTTTTACACCATATGAAATATTGTTTAAGAAAAAACTAATTAAATTAATCATTGCAATCAAAGTTTAATAGCGGTTTAATAAATTTTAACAAAGTATCCGGTTAGAATTTTAAACGAATATTCGTTCTTCGGCAAAATATGGTATTAGGTGCATCCCTACCTTTATTGATCATTGAAACAGATTTTAAAGTGATTCATGGAAAAAAATAAACATACTTAAAAAAAATAATTGTATTCTATCAATGAAGTAATTAAATTTTATTAATCTCTTAAGGTTGATTTTTTTTTACATGCCCAATCAGGTATGTGGCTAAAACAAATACATGTCTCTGGCATGTCGGGCAATACACTTTTCCATCCCTGGTCCAGACATATTCTGCACCCCTGGGATATCCCACTTATGTTTCTATAATTTGTTGTTCTAAAGTTAGTAAACCTAAAGATAAAATTGTATCTGCTAAACTTTAAAAATGTAAATTTCTTTAATGTTTCTGCTTTATTGTATATGTTATACAATATCAGAATTGTTTACAGGGATGAGATTCTTCCTACTTTTGTTGGATTTTCCTACTTTCCCGTTTTTTCAAATAATCTTCAGACTTTTCTTAAAAATTCTGCTTTTTTCCAAAGAAATCTAGACTTTAAAAAAAAATTTGGATTTAACGAAAAATTTGCTCATGAACGTCCGGTCAGAGTGCCACTTTAGCAGAACCTGCTCTGACGTAATACTGCTCAAATATCATTTGCGCACTTTCCTTGACTTTTATTGCTTGAGTATTGTTTGCACATTTTTTCGTACTCTTTGCTTTTTTGTCTAACTCATCCCTGTGCTTAAGAGGCCTCTTCACTGAGCTTCCGAGGCTTCAGGGTCAATGTTAAGTCAATGACAAATATTTTCTGGAATTACTGAAAAAGATTTCAATATTTTCAAGTAATTCTTTTTGCTTTGTGTACACTAGAGCTTACTGTATAACGCTAGCTAAAAAATATTTAAGATTTTAAAATTTTAAAGTGTTAATCAGAGGTGAAATTTTCAGATGATCTAAATATGAGCTACTTTATTATAAAACGTTCTAAATGTAACAAAGTATAAAAGATAAAGAATTTTGGAAAAGTTAGCGCTCAAGAGTTAAGTTCTGTCTTTTCAAATACCTTTTCCTCGTGGTTTTATGTGAATTACGCAGAGAGTAATTTGAGCAAACATCAGAGATAAATTTATAAAAAACACTCGATTTCTGTAAAATCCACGCCTCCCATAGATCGGGGGGAGGAGAGTAGGGGAGAAAGTCGTAAATAAACCACCCCGGGCTTTCTTTCTTTCTTTTTTTTTATTCCCTGCTGCGGACACGGGGAAATCTTCGGGTCACCCCTTCAAAGACACAGTTGTTTGTGTGAAGGGAGAAACGCACAGTTCTCAAGTTCCTAGACGACTTCACTCAAGGCGTACGTCATTTATTGAGAAAGCAATAGAAAGTGCTTATTTTATGAAGTTTTACGTAAAGAAATTTATCGAGAGATTAAAAATAAATAAATAAGGGACACTCATTAAATCAAATTAGAAAAAAAAAATTACTTTTTTTCTAATTTTATTAATGTATTCAAAAAAAAAAAACTTTTTTTTCGAATATTATTAATGTATAATCTATACCAGTGTTTTCCAACCTCTGTTCTGTGAACTGGTGCCGGTCGAAGTATATGTTATATTTATTAAAAAATAATCTATTGCAAATGTGTTCTACTAACTAAAAACTATATTTGAATAACACTTGACTTAATACATAAAATGCATGTTTATGTAACATTCATTATATTTTTAGTTTACGCAAAATGCTTTTTTTTTTTTTTTTTTTTTTTTTTTTTTTCCAGACCGCAGATGTAAATAAAGTCGGGAAACATTGATCTGTATAGTTATGAATACATTTGGTCTAAACGAATGGTCTAAAAGTTATGACATGCAAATATTGGGCATGATTATGTACGTATATAAGTAATTTTTTTTAAGTGGAACATAACTAAAACGCTGAAATTAGCGAATGTGCGGAAGATTCTCATCCTTGAAATTAATAACTTCCTCGTCATGTCTGCTTTGTTTGGATAGTGACATATTTATTACATATGTAACCAGTAAAACATTTCTCAAAGGTGGTTTTTTTTTTTTTTTTTTCATAAACTAATTCCAGTTTAGATGAAATATACGCTTCAGTATTTTTCAGTATGGGGGGGGGGTACGGGGCTGTGGGTAAAAGATAGTAAAAATGATAGTAAATGTAGTAAAGATAGTAAGAGTAAGTAAATGTAGTAATTTTTTTAAGATTACCGTGTTTACTAGCGTAATAGTCGCACTCTTTTTTGCCAATTTTTCACGGTGGAAGTCTAGGTGCGACTATTCTGTGGGGAAATCTATGACATAATATTGCACGCTCTAATTCTAAAATGTTACTGGTATTATGATAACATAACTTACGAAATGCTTCCAGTTTATCTGCCGTGTATTAAATAATCTGTTCTTCAATTATATACAAAAAGAGACATTTTTCTTATTATAGTAATATTTTTATAAGCATAAACAAAAGTCGAATCCGTGACTGCGAATTTTATGCGGGGAAAATATCTTGACGATTTTTTCTGCTTCAAAACGGGGGGTGCGACTATTAAATGCGGGCGAATATTACGCGAGTAAACACGGAATTTCATACTAGAGCTGGTCCTTGGATGGGGAGAACGGTGCGTCCGCAGCGGGCACTAAAATTCCTTACTATATACCGTGTTTACTCCTGTAATAGTTGCCCTTTTTTTGCCAATTTTTCATTGTGAAAGTCTAGATGCGACTATTATTCAGGGAAATCGATTACGAAGCTCGAACAGCCGAGTTATATATATATATGTATAGTAATAATATATAGTAATTTTGCAGGCTTTTTCACATTAGTGTGTGCAATAAGTCCAAGCACTGGTATAGAAAA